>JAMPIV010018904.1:242500-542500 GCA_024509875.1 Oreohelix idahoensis
GATACAGTTTGTGGTTACCTATTCGGTGACCAAGAAAAGAAATTTCCCGACAACCAATTTGGACCTTTGAAGGTCGCACAGTCAAACCATGCATACGTAATGTATGTAGAAGGGAAGTTAAACCATCAATATGGTCTTCCCACGAGTCATGAAATAGGCAGATGTCATCGATGTACGTGATGACATCTTTACGATCGCCAAGAAGGCGGCGCATCATGCGCACAAACGTCGCTGGCGCATTCACCAACCCAAAACACATATAATTCCATTGGTAGAGCCCAAAAGGAGTTGTGAAAGCTGTGTAAGGTTTGGCATTTTCGGCAAGAGGAATTTGCCAGTAGCCTTTAGAGAGATCTAGTTTGCCAAAGAAGGTAGCATTAGATAATTCTGACAAAAGATCATCTAAAAATGGCATAGGCTCACCGTCTGTGATTGTAATTTTGTTCAATCGCCTAAAATCAATACAAATACGTAAAGAATCATCCTCCTTTTTAACTATCACCATTGGGAATGCATATGGTGATTCCGAAGGAGATATCACACCTAAACGTATCATCTCCTTTAACTCTTTTTCTACCCTATCTTTGTGGTGTAAAGATATAGGATAGGGTCTAAGTTTGATAGGTTTATAATCAGTAAGAGTAATATCATGGGATATAAGCGATGTCTGACCTGGAAGGTCGGTGAGAACATCATTGAAAGAAATAAGAATATCCCGAACTTGATCTTGTTGTGACGAAGATAGTGAAGAAGAAATAGTCACGTCTTTCCAAGATTCCGATGATTGCAAAGAAGGTAGTTGAAATTGTAAAGGGATAGACGAAGTAGTATCTTCTTCATGAACAACTGCAAAAGAAGCAGTATGATGTGAAGAATCATCAATAGAGTTAATGACAGGAATTAATTCCTGTGGTCTTTCAACTGCTAATTTTAGCATGTTGACATGGAAGGTTTTGATTTTACCTCTAACGTTTACTGAGTAGTCAACATCTGTGACTTGTTTGATAACATCAAATGGACCTTGCCATGATATCAGTAATTTGTTATCGTTATGAGGTAGCAACAACCAAACTTTTTCCCCTGGTTTGAATGATCTTAATATTCTCTTTTGATTATGTAATAATCGTGATCGTTGAGTGGCTGATTTTATACTCTGGGATGCATAAGTGCACGCATCGATGATTCGTTGTCGAAGATCAATCACTAACTCGTAGCTGTTTCGTGTGGCTGTATCAATTGACGCTCCAATCAACAAATCTTTGAGTATCATCATTGTCCGCGAGGATTCGAACCATAAACCAATTCGAACGGAGACCATCCCGTGCTCTCGTGGGGCACTTCACGAAAAGCGAAGAGGGCCGCCGGCAGAAGCCGATCCCATTCACGAGGGCATTCTTCAGTTATCTTAGATAACATCTGTTTTAGAGTGCTATTGTAGCGCTCGCACACACCGTTTGATTGAGGCCTATACGCACTACAAAACGAGTGGTGAACAGATAGCATGGATTCTAAATCCCTCATAATGTTGGAAGTAAATTGTGATCCTTGATCTGACAATATATCCTCCGGAAAACCGATTCGACAAAATATCGAAAATAATGCATCAGACACGGATGCAGTTGTGATGGTTTTCAACGGTATGGCTTCTGGCCAACGCGTGCAAAGATCTACGCAAGTTAAAATATAACGAAATCCATTATTTGAAACAATTGATAACGGACCCACTATATCTACTGCAATCTTTTTGAAAGGTCTCTCAGGCACGTCTGTAATCTGTAAGGGTGCCGTATGGAACCTGCCCTTACGTGCTATACCTTGGCATGTTGTACATGATTTGCAGTATAACTTTGTATCTTTATTAACCCCAGGCCAATAAAATTGTGACGTAACACGAAACAATGTTCTTTTGATCCCCATATGCCCTGCCATAGGGGAGTCATGACCTGTTTGTAGGACCAATGGTCTGTATTCTTTAGGTACTATCACTTGATGTATAATTGTTTTGCCATCATCATAATATCTAGTGAGTATTGATTTCTTTATCTTGAACCATTGTTTAGCCCCTCTTGTGTATTTAATCGTTTTTTGTTCTGCTCGGCTAAACAATCCTTGTAAAGTTGGGTCACTCTTCTGTTTTTCTGCAAAAACAGAAGGTGAAACAGTGCCAACTTGAGACATAATTGTATCCATTATAGGAAGAGGTGGTGTAGCCATGTCCGTAGCTAACTGTTGTGCTCTCGTTACAACAGCATTTGCCACCTGTGGGTGAGATTCAACCCACATTGCAATCTCCTCAGGAGTGCAATCTTTAACTCCTGGTATGTTTCCTATTATAATTTCAGTTATGGGTGCTCTCAAGCCGCAGGCATAGACACTGCCTGTGTAAAAAGGAGTATCAATGTATACTCGTGCCACAGGGAAAGTTTCTATATTCCCACCAAATGTGACACACTTAACTGATTTGCCTGTAAAAGCAGAGGGCTCGATAAGCGAGTGCTTAATGCCTATCGTTGAAGACCCAGTGTCCCGCAAAACTCTCACTACCTTACCATCCAATATTCCGGGATGAAATGTAAGATAACCGACATTTACACATGCCGACATTGTTGGCATACAATGACCACAATCAAGTGTAATTGTAGACTTTAATTTGTTTTTCGACTGACACTCATAACATGTATCATTCATTACCATACATGCGTTCGCATGATCATTATCATCATTATCTTTTTCCTTTTTAACACTGCAACTATTTGCATGTCTCTGTTTATTTTTGTCTCTCGACGGAGATCTGGCATTACCTTTGTTATTATTGAATGACTTTTTATTGCTATAATAAAAATCAGTAGAGTCATCTTTCCTGGCATCTCTACCATAAGATGATCTCTGTTTATAGTATCCTTTTTGATGTGAACCATCATAATCCCTGCCTCTGTGATACCCACGATCATGAGGTGAATATCCTCTATAACCTCGTCGATATGAATTCGAAGGAGAGCGATGACGACGGAAGTTATAAAAACCTCTGTCGGATTGATAATAATCTGAACGACAACGTCCATCAAAGCTCTTCGATCGAGGTCTGTGATCATGTTGTGCCACGCACACAGGCATAAGATCTCGAATAGTCGATCTATGAAGATCTTTATTCTGAGGTGCGGTTTGATACTGTCTTCCGAGTTTTTCATACTCATCGATAGAATTAGGATGTCTTTCCTGTAAAAATGCTTCTAATTCAGTGCTGCATGCGGATAAAACTTTATCTCGCAGCATGAGATCTATAACACCTTCATATGTTTTATTTATACCAGATAGATCAATCCATCTGCTAAGGAAATGTTTAATAGATGCAATGAATTCACCAAAATCTGCATCCTTGCTTGGTTTAGCCGCATGAAAGCGATCTCTGAATCCAGACTCAGTTAACTGGAAACGTCTTAGTAATACCTCTTTTACGACATCGAAATCGCTTCTGCTCTTTTCATCAAGACTCATGAAACATTTAAGTGAGTCACCAGTCAAAAAATCAAGTAAAAGACTGCTCCATCTTTCTTTGGGTATGTTCAGAGCTGTGACCTTGATGATGAATCTAGATAAGAAAGAGTCAACACAATCGCGAGTCTGGTCAAAATGTGGCATTTTTAACTTAGGATAGAAAATATTTGTAGCAGCCGCAGTCTTAGTCTGTTCAGACTGCACTTTAGCTAATTCTAAAGCTTTTTCTTTTTCTGCATGAAGTTTTAATGTTTCCATTTCCATAGCATTTTTATGGGCTTGATCCAGTTGCATAAGTTCCATTCTCCTTAATTCCATTTCTTTATTTTTTTGCTCGCTGTCTTTTTCTTGTTGAGCTAATTCTTTATCTCGTTGTGCCATTCTTTCTTTCTCAAATTCTCTGTCTTTTTCTTGTTGAGCTATAGTTAATCGTTCTAATTCCAATTTCATGGATATTTCTTTTTCCTTCTGAGCCATCTCTTTTTCTTTCATTTCCCTCTCTTGGGTTAATTCTCTTTCCTTCATTTCCCTCTCTTGGGTTAATTCAAACCTCCTAAGCTCATCAGCTCGTTTGGTCATTTCCCGCTGTTCCATTCTTTCCAGACGCGATAAGTATTCATCATATTTCGTATCTGCAAAACTTTGTAGTTCTGCTCCTGATTTTCCATAACTTTTTCCAATATCAATGAATTCCTGTAGTGTAGACATGATAATAGGTTTCTGAGTACCTTCAATAGTCTATAATATACACCAGGCCTATAGAACTCACTATAATATGTACATGAATATATTAATCAATAACAAACAAGTTCCAAGAACATGTGACAAAGACAGTGAAAACAATCAAATGATTTACAATGAAATGATTTTTCAATTATACGACAACACTTTACACTTATAAAGTAAAATAAAGAAGACTTATAAACAGTAATCAGTAAAAGAAAGAAAAGAATTTACATCACAAAAATATAACAAGACAAGTCGTCTTAAACAAACGTGTAGACAAAGAAGTTTTAGAGCACACACGACAACAATTGTCAACAGTACTGAAAGTAGGTTATGTAAATAAAGAGGACGTAACTCACTTGACGAAACTGCTAAGTACACAAAATATGGTTATATTGCGAACTGAGGAAACATTTATATCCTGACTCGAAAGAAAAAATATAATCAGTCAGATCCTCAGTCGGCGAATATAAGCATGCAAATCTAATAGAAGTTAACATTCACTGAAGTTTTCCTGGGAAAATTCCAGTCAATATTAAACACGACGAATATACGAATATACGAAAAACATGAATGGGGAAACACAGATGATAGTAAAAAGTAAGTAAAGTGATGATGAACTGTAGACCAAAGCTAATGCAAGGACAATATGATAATGTTCAAGCGAGCAAGTAAAATCAAGAACTTATCTGTTTAGTTGTCCCTCTGAGAAATACATGAATGCATGTAATTCTAATCCAAGTGTCTTCAACAGCTGAGGTTCATTGATGGTGGACCTTGACCTTCGCAGCAGGGTAACCGTTTGAAAGTATTGCTTCGGTCTTGGAACGTAGTTTCTTCAATCGATCTGCGTCGCAGCCTCAGATGAATTTGATGAAGAGATACATTCTCCAATGGTTCAGGTTCTCGAGTGGAAGATTACCGTTCTATCTGCGTGAATCAGTCTCTTTGTTGGAAGAAAATTCGGATATTCTCAGGCAATGTTGTCTGCTAACGTTGACGGCATCGATGTAGTGACGTCACTTTCTGTCCTGCGCATTTCAGTTGCCGGTTAGGATTGAATGAATGATTTTGCATTTAAACGTTCATCATCAGTTTAACTTTCTTCGATACTTGAAGGGGGGGATCCAGTATTCACGAAATCCAGACACTTTCTGACACCAGTATGTTACGGGCTTCCGGGACCCCCGTATATTCTGGGTGCTTCGATGACTTCTAGTATTTGTGGATGACCAAGTTATTATATACGTATTCAGTTTATAGAGTCAAAGTCCCTCGGGTTCTTATCACTTTTGTAGGATTCCGTATTACTGTCCGTTGGTATCGAAAATGTCTGCTTTAACCCTTGTGATACATTATGTGCTGAATATGTTTCATATTAAATATTCGACCCTTGACTGACCTGTATTAGTCTCTTGTCTTATTGATTATATTGGCAGTGTGAGATGCAGCGTGTTAAGACATTAATCATCACTGGTCATGATCAGTTGAAGATGAATAGCATTTAACTCAACTCCGAATACGATAGTTGATAAGACTGTGATTTTGACGACTCAAAATATTTAATTAGTAATTTCATACCATGAGCAGACACCAACTACATGGGAACAAAAGTCACATCACATTCATGTACGATCTGTAAGAGTTCTTATTATTTCGTAAGCACATGTTCACAATCTCTATCTAGAGTTCTGGTTAGAGGTCAGTTCCTTTTAACGGCCAATGTCCTTTGGCATAAATTCAGATGCTAACTAGACTTAACTATCCTGCTAGTTCTGCAATACACTTATTATGCTAGGCTTACGTCTACTGCTAGTCGTTTAATATCCGTTACACTAGGCTTACGCTTGCCGCTAGCTGTACAATATCCATCTATACTAGTCTTACACTATTGCTAGTACCGTAATGTTCCTTTGGCATACCACGCCAGGCTAATCTGCCTTAATTATGCAAACTGCGTTATTCATACGACGACTTACGTTTGGTTCAAGAAATACACTGCTCAATTGGCTTCCCAGCCACACAATTAAAAAGTGGACTACGCCACACACTTTCCAGTGGTTATACCACACAATATAAGTGGCAATGGCCACACTTCTGAAACACACTGCCGTTCGGGTCAAAACCCACCAGTCGAATGACGTTATAAAGATATACGCGTCATGCATAGTGATATGCATACTACGTCGTTAATATATATTCAATTGCGATGTTCCATGGTGCAGCAATCCGAGTTGGCCAAACTCAAATGCTTGCACACATGCAACAATCATCGACATCGGTCGATGAGATATATCTCTATTCGTTTGAGGTGTTCCATGATACAGTCATTCGGATCGTGCACAAATCCAAATGCCTGTAGACATGAAACAATCATCGACATCAGTCGCGTAGATATAATCATTTGAGGAATGCGCCATGCTGCAGACATGAAGCAATCCTCAACATAGACGTATCTCTAAATTGTTGAATATTGACGACATTTTCTAAGTAGTGACGTTAACTATGTATACATTGGTCTAACATACGTTTGACGTATGATTACTTTAGATACCGACATTGACATTTTATTTGTAAAAACATATCTGGATGTTTGTATAATGTTTCGCGATTTAGTTCTATAATCTCTGTACGATGTTAATGTAAATTGTTTGGTGATCCGTTTGAAAAAAAAATTGCTTCCCGATTTTTTTTCACTCCACCGGGTGAGGAATTTGTTAAGGAATATTTATAATGTATTTTACATGTTGACCACGGGTAGTCTTGTTATCAGTTAATCTACGCGCTAACATTTCTATTTGTGGCCAGCGTGCTATGTGTTTGCTCTTAGATGTATTATAAATGAACGCCATGTTAGTATGATGTCACTTAGATATGATGACATAGATTTAGTGCTGCCATAATTTATGCAGACCAATAGCCGGGGCCTTTCTTGTAAGATTCCGTCCAGAGAAGACGTTGAAGCTGTTGCTCCAAAGAATTGAAGATTATCGATTTATCCTACGGGGCTATAGATGTTTTACGAAGGTCGCCACATATATCAAGGAAGATGCCGAACATAAGTATTTGAGTTCGAAGATTTATTTACAGAGAAGTATTGCAGGAGCAACTTTATTATGTTAACTCCATATCTGGTTTTCGATACTTCAGTGATTCTATGATGGCACCGCTAGTAAATATTAAAGATATGGACGTTCTATGAAGGACTGTAGGAGCTTTCAAATTACTCATGTATTAAATGTTTTACCATGAACTTTTGTCTAATTCGTCGAATAAACTACGTCATTTATGTGGACCCAAATATCAGGAAGTTGGGAAGTAACTTCATGGTTCAATTTCTTGCAACACCCCATGACATTTGCTACAACATCAATTGCACGATGCTCTAAATAAATAACCTTCCATAATCATTAAAACAAGTGGCAACACCAACGTCATAGAACACAGGCCCATACTTCGGCTGGAACATTTTACAATTAAAATGATGTTCTTGTCCAGCGAATGAGACTTGGGACCCGACAAACAGTCGTGCCTCTCACATTAAGATCTCATATTTTGAGAGCTGGTAATGTATCACCATTAGGAATACACCTGTCCGTAGGAAAGACGATGCGCAATATAAACGCACATCAGTTTAGATTCCCAGTACAGCACAAACACCAAATTAAGATTATATGAGAGCTGTGTACTTTCTACGCTTATCTGTGGTGCGGAATTATGGAGAGTAACAGAGAAGGAAATGTCGAAACTGTCCTCCTTCCACACAATCTGCCATTGGAAAATTCTCCGAATCGTTTGGCCGAATACTATCACTAACCAAGAACTACTTACTCGGAGTAACCAAGAGGACATGCATATCATCATAGCTAGCATACGCTGGAGTTTGGTTGGCCATGTCCTAAGAAGAGACCCGATGTCATCACAAGAAAAAGCCTTGCTATGGACCCCCGAAGGAAAGCGAAAGAGAGACTGACCAAAAACAACTTGATAGAGAATTGTGGAGGCCGTGATGCAAAGAATTGCCCCAGAGTTGGGACGCTGTTCGAAGAATGGCCGCCGACCAAACAAAGTGAAAGCAGTTTGTTGCTCCCCTACAAGACGCAATCAGGCGTGATAGCCACTGTTTTGACAGTCCGAGGTTAAGAAGAAGAAGAATGGACTTCTTAGTGTTACTAAACCTGATACCAGTTGCATATTAGAAATGACTATTTCTTGTAATGTCGAGTCCTGTGGAGACAGACAGCCTAGTAGTATATAATGCGCAACTTAGGTCGCATTCAGGCGGTGGCACATAACTTTTATACAGCAAAATACTGCGATCGATACAGGCGTCGGCGTTTCAGGCGTGTGGCACATGACTTTTTATATAAGGAAATTCGGTGGCGCGCAGGAGGAGCGGCAGGAGGAGCGTGACTTTTTATATAAGCGCATTCAGGAGGCGCGGCAGGCGGCGTATGACTTTTTATATAAGGAAAATCAGACGGCGCGGCAGGCGGCGCGTGACTTTTTATTTAAGGAAATACGGTGGAGCGCAGGTGTAGCGCCAGGCGGCGCGTGACTATTTATATAAGGAAATACTCATTGCGCAGGTGGAGCATCAGGCGGAGGATAGGTCTTGTTATATAGTAATATATAAGTTCAATAATGGCGGGCGTGTTGTTGTCCTGGTAGTGTGTTGTGTGATGATTATTTTACAAACAGTTATACGTACATATTACAGACAGGTAGACAATCTTTATATTACAATATATTAGGTCAAGTATGGTGGGCGTGTTGGTGTGTGCTGGTAGTGTGTTGGTGTGTTTGGTTGTAGGTATCTTAATTGTGTGTTGTAGTTGGCGGGGCTACGGGCTCGTGGGGTGTGTTGGGGTGTGGATTTGTTGTGTGCTTGTGTTTTAATTGTTGTGTGGTGTGGTGTAGGTGGTCTTGTGTGCCGGCATTTTAATTGTTGTTTATACAATATTTATATATGGGAGTGAAGTGGTAGAGGCCTGACTTTACTGGGAACAGCATCGAGAGGTGGGAGTGAAGTGTCGATCGCGCAGGTGGCGCGTCAGGGGGTGGCGCATGACTTTTTATATAGTAATAAATATTAGCCGGGGTGACTTCCTCTGACGATCAGACGCATGACTTGTTATATAGCAATAAATTTGTTCGATAATGGCGGGTGTGTTGTTTATACAAAATACTTAGACAATATATATAAAAAATATAAAAAAATCGATAATGACGGAAAAATAAAAAAATCGATAATTAGTAGGTTACTAAGGGGGTTTTTGAAGCGAGTGGAGGTTTTTTGTGCTGGCGAGGGTGACGATGTATAGTGGGGTATAGGTTAGGGGGGATTTGTGTGTGATGTTGTATTGGTCCGTTATACATATATATTTACAATTATTATAACAATTAGACATACATATACATACAATATATAAAATATAAAAAATCGATAATGACGGAAAAATAAAAAATCGATAATTAGTAGGTTACTAAGGGGGTTTTTGAAGCGAGTGGAGGTTTTTTGTGCTGGCGAGGGTGATGATGTATAGTGGGGTATAGGTTAGGGGGATTTTTGTGTGATGTTGTATTGTACTGTTATACATATATATTTACATATAATACAACAATTAGACATATATACATAAATATATACATATATAACATATAAAATTTTAAAAAATCGATAATGACGGAAAATATAAAAAATCAATAATCTTGGATTAGTTTACTAAGGGGGTTCTTTGAAGCGAGTGGCGGTTTTTGTGCTGGCGTGGGTGACGACGCATTGGTGTAATGTAGCGGGCGTGGTTAGGTTAGGTGGGATTTTTGTGTGTTGTTGTATTGTTTTGTTATGTGTGTTAGTGTGTTTGTTTATACAGTCTGCAGGCGCGTGACTTTTACATAAGGAAAATGGGGTGGAGGAGCGTGGAGGAGGAGAGGTCTTGTTATATAGTAATATATAAGTTCAATAATGGTGGGCATGTTGTTTTTGTGTTATGTGTTGTGTGTTGATTATTTTACAAACAGTTATACGTACATATTACAGACAGGTAGACAATATTTATATTTACAAAATGTAGACGATATTTAGTTATACGTATATTTAGACAATATTACAACAGTTAGACGATATATATAAAAGAAAACACTAGATACATTTTATATATATATATATATATATATATATATATATATATATATATATATATATATATATATATATATATATATATATATATATATATATATATTGACAAAGTTAGTTGGTCTATGGGTGACGTCTAACCCCACTACTCTTTCGTTCTTTCGTGTACGCCTAGGAGCTCTCAGAGCACAGTCGGTTCGGATTACTTGGCGAGTCTGTTACTTCTTTTTCGTGTAATCATCTTCAACAAGGTGAGTGTCTGTCGTTATCACGCCATCGTTTATGAAGGAAAAACTGTCTTGTGGCGTGCTAGCCAGAGTCTGACTAGTCGAAAAACTAATCGATCGTTGGTGTGTTGTCTAGCTGAAAAGGGCAGTAGGACGCGCTGCATAGTACCACCGCGAGCTTTGATCAAGATGAAATAAATGGCGTAGAGAACACAAACGTTGGTAACTACATCTTGTAAATGTCTAGCGTTGTAGTTAACAGGTCGGGTAGAGTTATTTAATTCCTATAAAATAAGATGAAATGTCAAGCTAAAGCACAAGTCTCAGCCGCTTGGTAGGTTTCTTCTGCTTCTTCGGTGGTAGATTAGAAACATCGATCAGGTGGTTGTTTGTGGTGGGGGGCTGACGTACAAGGGTTGGTGTTAGGAAACCAACTCGGTTCTGGGGATATTGTCCGGTAACAGCTGGAGTTGATGTACTGGTCAAACGTGTTACTGTGGGAGGTAGTAGGTCTCTGCTCTTCGGTAGTAGATTAGAGACATCGGCCAGGTGGTTGTCTGTGGTGGGAGCTGACGTACAAGGGTTGGTGTTAGGACACAAACTCGGTTCTGGGGAAATTGGTTGGTAACAACTGGAGTTGATGTAGTGGTCAAACATGTTACTGGTACAAGTAGTAGGATAGGTATCCGTGTTTGGTAACTGTAGTCGGTCAAATTCGGCAAGGATCTCACCCTGTAAAGTCAACAAATGTTCAAACTCAGATCTAGTTAACGTAATGCCTGTTTTGGTAGGAAACTTGAGGTAGGATTCACCAAAATATTTTCGCACGTGTAACAAAGGTTGGCCTCAGTAAACACTTACAGACGCGGCGTTTAACCCGCTCTCCAACGGCACAAGCATTTCATCACTTCTTTTGACGTAGGCCCAGTTGTTGGGAACAGTGGAAGTCATCTTAAGTGAGGTGTAAGTATCTGTCATTATCACACCACCGCTTCAGTAATGTATGAATGTGAGTGTCTGGGCCTTGGTCTTCCAAGTGTCTATATATGAAGGAATACCAGTTTAATCCAGACTTGTACGAGCCAGGGTTTGATTAGTCGAAAAGCTAATCGATATTTGACGCGTTGTCGATGTAACAAGACTCTGCGCGCTAGCCAGTGCTTGATTAGTCGAAAAACTAATCGATAATTGACGCGTTGTCGATGTGAAAATTTTGTGTGTGCTGGCATTGTAAGTGTATGACTCATGGACGTTTTGGTGTGAGGAAAAAACGACAGCAAAAATCCGATAAAATGGCGGGCAAGTTTTTAACACAACACTCACACTTCCATTTTCTTAATTTTGGTTTCTGTTTTCATATTTCCATTTCATACTTTTTGCAACACAACCTTCACATTTTCTATTTCATACTTTTGGTATCAGTTTTTCAAATTACCACTTCATAATTTTTGTATCGGTTTTCATATTTCCATTTCCTAATTTTTACAACACAACACTCACACTTCCATTTCTTAATTTTGGTATCAGTTTTCATATTTCCATTTCATAATTATTGCAGCACAAACTTCACATTTCCATTTCATACATTTGGTATCAGTTTTTCAAATTTCCATTGGGTGTGTGCGTGTGTGAGTGCGTGTACGTGTGGTTGTGTTTGTGTGCGTGTGTGTGCGGGTGGGCTCTAGGGGGAACAAGGGTTGGTGTTAGGAAACCAACTCGGTTCTGGCGATATTGGTTGATAACAACTGGCGTTGATGTAATGGTCAAAAAGTGTTACTGGGGCAAGTAGTAGGACAGGTATCCGTGTTTGGTGTTGTGCGCTAACAGAGAGTTGATTAGTTGAAAAACTAATCGATCGTTGACGCGTTGTCGATGTGAAAAAAAAAATTTGTGTGCGCCGCAAGTGTTAGAGCCATGACCAGGTCCAGCGGCGAGATGTGGGAATGAAGTGTTAGAGACGTCACTATACTAGGGCCAACACCTAGAGGTGGAAGTGCAGTGTTAGAAACTATACTAGGTTTATAGCATAGAGAGGTGGGGAGTAACGTGTTAGAGACATGTGAATGTGTTGTAGTCTTGTTACAAACAACAAGTAACACAAATACAGAGATATAAAAAGCAACATACTTTTTTTGTGGTGAGCTTGGCGTGGTCTGCTTTCAACGGTTGATTTTTTTTAGAAGGATGGTCTTGGTCTCAGACGGTTTTTTGATGGTCCACTGGTTATACCGTGAGGTGATAGAAAGGTGCCCATGAGGTGATATAAATGTACCCGTGAGGTGATAGAAATATGCCTGTGAGATGATAGAAATCTACCCGTGAGGTGATAGAAATGTGCCCATGAGGTGATAGAAATGTACCCATGAGGTGATAGAAATGTGCCTGTGAGGTGATCGAAATGTACCCATGAAGTGATAGAAATGTGCCAGTGAGGTGATAGAAATGTGCCCGTGAGGTGATAGAAATGTGCCGGTGAGGTAATAGAAATTCACCCGTGAGGTGATAGAAATATACCCGTGAGGTGATAGAAATGTGCCTGTGAGGTGATAGAAATGTACACGTGGGGTGATAGAAATGTGCCCGTGAGGTGATAGAAATGTGACCACCAGTTTTGGTAGGAAACTTTAGATATGACTTACCAAAGTATTTTCTCACGTGTAACAAACGCTGGCCTCGGTAAAAACTTACAGTTGCGGTCTTCAGGCCGCTCTCCAACGGTTTAAGCATTTCATCACTGCTTGTCATGTACACCCAGTTGTTGGGAACATTGGAGACCACCTTCAACGAGGTATGAGCGCTAGTGTCTGTCGTTATTACACCACCTCTTCAGTAAAGTATGACCATGAGTCTCTGGGTGTGTGGGTGTGTGTGCCAACCTTTGTAACACGTGCGAAAATATTTTGGTGAATCGTACCTCAAGTTTCCTACCAAAACCGGCATTACGTTAACTAGATCTGAGTTTGAACATTTGTTGACTTTACAGGGTTAAATCCTTGCCGAATTTGACAGAGTACAGTTACCAAACACGGATACCTATCCTACTGTTTGTACCAGCAACATGTTTGACCACTACATCAACTCCAGTTGTTACCAACCAATTTCTCCAGAACCGAGTTTGTGTCCTAACACCAACCCTTGTACGTCAGCTCCCACCACAGACAACCACCTGGCCGATGTCTCTAATCTACTACCGAAGACGCAGAGACCTACTACCTCCCACAGTAACACGTTTGACCAGTACATCAACTCCAGCTGTTACCGGTCAATATCCCCAGAACAGAGTTGGTTTCCTAACACCAACCATTGTACGTCAGCCCCCACCACAGACAACCACCTGATCGATGTTTCTAATCTACCACCGAAGAAGCAGAAGAAACCTACAAAGAGGCTGAGACTTGTGCTTTAGCTTGACATTTCATCTTACTTTATAGGAATTAAATAACCCTACCCGACCTGTTTACTACAACGCTAGACATTTACAAGATGTAGTTACCAACGTTTGTGGGCTCTACGCCATTTATTTTATCTTGATCAAAGCTCGCGGTGGTACTATGCAGCGCGTCCTACTGCCCTTTTCGGCTAGACAACTCACCAACGATCGATTAGTTTTTCGACTAGTCGGACCCTGGCTAGCACGCCACAAGACAGTTTTTCCTTCATAAACGATGGCGTGATAACGACAGACACTCACCTTGTTGAAGATGATTACACGAAAAAGAAGTGACAGACTCGCCAAGTAATCCGAACCGACTGTGCTCTGAGAGCTCCTAGGCGTACACGAAAGAGAAGTGGGGTTAGACGTCACCCATAGACAAACTAACTTTGTCTATATAGATATATATATATATATATATATATATATATATATATATATATATATATATATATATATATATATATATATATATAGTGTTTTCTTTTATATATATCGTCTAACTGTTGTAATATTGTCTAAATATATGTATAACTAAATATCGTCTACATTTTGTAAATATAAATATTGTCTCCCTGTCTGTAATATGTACGTATAACTGTTTGTAAAATAATCAACACACAACACATAACACAACAAAAACATGTCCACCATTATTGAACTTATATATTACTATATAACAATACCTCTCCTCCTCCACCACATTTTCCTTACATAAAAGTCACGCGCCTGCAGACTGTATAAACAAACACACCAACACACATAACAAAACAATACCAGAACACACAAAAATCCCCCTAACCTAACCCCGCCCGCTACATTACACCCATGCTTCGTCACCCACGCCAGCACAAAAAACCTCCACTAGATTCAAAAACCCCTCTTAGTAACATACAAACCCACCATTATTGATTGTTTAAATTTTCCGTCATTATCGATTTTATTGTTTTATATATATATATATATATATATATATATATATATATATATATATATATATATATATATATATATATATATATATATATATATATATATATATATATATATATATATATATGTCTACACAAACACACCCAACATCACAGAAAAATTCCCCCTAACCTATACCCCACTATACATCGTCACCCTCGCCAGCACAAAAAACCTCCACTCGCTTCGAAAACCCCCTTAGTAACCTAATAATTATCGATTTTTTTATATTTTCCGTCATTATCGATTTATATATTATATATATATATATATATATATATATATATATATATATATATATATATATATATATATATATATATGTCTAATTATTGAATTATATGTAAATATATATGTATAACAGTACAATATAACATCCCTCAAAAATCCCTCCTAACCTATACCCCACTATACATCGTCACCCTCGCCAGCACGAAAACCCTCCATTCACTTCAAAGACCCCCTTAGTAACTACTAATTATCGATTTTTTTTATATTTTTATCATTATCGATTTCTTATATTTTTTACATGTTGTATATATATATATATATATATATATATATATATATATATATATATATATATATATATATATATATATATATATATATATATATATATATATATATATATATAAAAACAAACACACCAACACACAATACAACAACACAATACAACATCACACAAAAATTCACCCTGACCTAACCCCGCCCGGAAAATTACACCCATGCGTCGTCACCCACGCCAGCACAAAAAACCGCCACTCGCTTCAAAGACCCCACTTAGTAAAGTAATCCAAGATTATCGATTTTTTAATTTTCCGTCATTATCGATTTTTTTATATTTTATATTTTATATGTATATATTTATGTATATATGTCTAAGTGTTGTTCTATATGTAAATATATATGTATAACAGTACAATACAACATCACACAAAAATCCTCCCTAACCTATTCCCCACTATACATCGTCACCCTCGCCAGCACAAAAAAACCTCCACTCGCTTCAAAAACCCCCTTAGTAACCTACTAATTATCGATTTTTTTATTTTTCCGCCGTTATCGATTTTTTAATATTTTTTATATATATTGTCTAAGTCTTTTATATAAACAACACACCCGCCATTATCGAACAAATTAATTGCTATATAACAAGTCATGCGTCTGATCGTCAGAGGAAGTCACCCCGGCTAATATTTATTACTATATAAAAAGTCATGCGCCACCTCTGATGCTGGTCCCAGTAAAGTCCGGCCTCTAACACTTCACTCCCATATATAAATATTGTATAAACAACAATTAAATTACTGGCACGCAAGACCACCTACGCCACACCACACAACAATTAAAATACAAGCACACAAAAAATCCACACCCCAACACACCCCACGAGCCCGTAGCCCCGCCAACTACAACACACAATTAAGATACCTACAACCAAACACACAACACACTACCAGCACACACCAACACGCCCACCATACTTGAACTAATATATTGTAATGAAAATATTGTCTACCTGTCTGTAATATGTACATATAACTGTTTGCAAAATAATCATCACACAACACACTACCAGGACAACAACACGCCCGCCATTATTGAACTTATATATTACTATATAACAAGACCTCTCCTCCGCCTGATACTCCACTTGCGCAATGAGTATTTCCTTATATAAATAGTCACGCGCCGCCTGGCGCTACACCTGCGGTCCACCGTATTTCCTTATATGAAAAGTCACACGCCGCCTGCCGCACCGCCTGATTTTCCTTATATAAAAAGTCATGCGCCGCCTGCCGCGCCTCCTGCGCGCCCCCTGAAAGCGCTTATATAAAAAGTCAAGCTCCTCCTGCCGCTCCTCCTGCGCGCCACCGTATTTCCCTATATAAAAAGTCATGTGCCACACGCCTGAAACGCCGGCGCCTGTATCGATCGCAGTATTTTGCTATATAAATGTTATGTGCCACGCCTGAATGCGACCTAAGTTGCGCATTATATACTACTCAGCCCACGTCATTCACCCTTCTTATTCTACATCCCACGACTTATTGGGTCCCTGTATTGCCAAGCTTTATTACCTTCTGTCGCCGCTAGTCAGTGAGTTGATATCATCGTTGTGTTTTCGTTAAGACAACTAATGTTAGCCACCCACTGATGGCTTTGTCTTTTGTTTACTTAAAATTCAACACATCGCCATACGTACAGCAGCGCCACGTCTTCAACGACGACAGATGCTCATTAACTAGCAATGAGCTAGGGACGATAAATCCCCGAATCCCAACACCAATTTTACTGTAGATTATTAGCTCACATACCAGTCGGTCATTCAGCTGATTCATCAGACTGCGCGGAAGAAAGATACTTCCTATTCGCTGGATTTCCAAATTTTATTCTAGCACGTGAATACATTTTGCTGGAGCGACGGAGTTTGTGCCCTGTGCTGAGATCGTTCTTATGTGATCTATGGGATTATCCGTGTGCATTAAGTTGGCCCTTAAAACCAAAACAAACCAAACCTGGATAAGTTACAGAAAGACGGAAATTGTAGATTGTGTCCCAGATAGTGAGTGAGTGGTACCACACCTGGAGTATTCGCGTGTTCAATGGATTGGTCGCCCTTAAGTTCTGAGATAGATGGGATTGTGGATTGAAAAGAGGGGAGCACGTAAGTATGTGTCGGGAAACTCAGTAATAATAATAATAACAATAATAATAATAATAGCCGCTACAGTCATAATTTACTATGAGAATGTGCCCCTGAGGTGACAGCACTCAGCTGATTATTTTCCTGATTTTCGACGTTTTCTCCTCTCTTCGGCTTTTTGTGTGAGCTTCTTTTCGCTCAATCTGAGGGAGCGCCGTACATAGCATCGCCACTTGGTGCGATCGGCAGCTTCATCCTCAATAGTTGCTGGATTTATGTCCAGTGCCCTTATATCTCTCTTGCACACATCTTTGAAACTCAGCTGCGGTCGCCCAACAGTTCTTTTCCCATCTGCTAGTTGCCAGTAGAAGATATCTTTCGGGATGTGACCATCTTCCATGCGGCGGACATGGCCAAACCAACGTAGTCTGCGCTGTCTAAGCAGTGTTTACCATGCTTCGGGAAACTCAATACTCAGAGGGTATTTGTTTCTCTTCTTTTGCCATACTAGTTGGTGGTACCAGTTAAGGGTACCATTTCTGGAACAAGTGAGGGTATAAGTGACCTGAAGTCGTCACTTGACACCATCATCAGACGGGTCTTAGAGATGCGGTACCTGCTTGGTAGTTACTCCCTGACACTTCCAGGAACGTGCTACAACTTTCAAACTTGACCAGGGACGCGTGTGATTCAGTCATCTATCTGCAAAGACCCAAATATCAGCGGGAGCGGACACAACTTTTGGCTGGTAAGAAAAACTTAAAAGCTGCCAAGTGAACTGTCTATTATCTAAAACAAAAACATCACACTGTGATGAATACTGACACGAGCTAGTTCCCACTAAACTAGGGCATGAAGAATTTATAAGCCTATACATGCACAAACATAGTCAGCTGTATGCCTTCCGTGTCAGACTCATTGTCTAGCAGTTAACTCACGAGTAATAACGAAACATCATGACTGCCGAGTCAATCTCCTAACATTTAATACTTCACTAACCGTTTTACAATAAAACATGGATAGTGTGATGCATATGAGACAAATAATACTCTAGAGAATCTACTCTAGTACAACTGCTACCATCTATGACACTGATGTTTCAACAACAACATAATCTCGTCACCTCACTCTCTTCTTCATTCCTGTGATAAAATTAACCGTGATACAACGTTAAAATATCTCCAAAGATAAAATGTAGGGATAAAAATAATGCGTAAGCTACTAGACGACATGATCGCCCACGCCGCGGGTCACCACCCGCCATGGAAACTAACTTGTTAGACGTGAAGGCAAAACGTTTACCCTTGGGACGTGATGAGAACGGAGATCAAAAGGAAAAAATATGACTGAACACGTGCATGAAACTAGCAAGGCTAAAAAGACGTAATTGGTGGGGAAAGGAAAAAAATTCACGTCCCCAAGTTGACACAAGGTAAAGAAATCGACAAAAGGGACCTTAGCTATTATTTGCAACAGTCATTTATTGGACGCTTTTGCGATAACTTAGTCCGTTTATTTGAATTCAGCGGCAAACGCATTACAGAAGATGCTCGAAAATATTTCAAAAAACCAACTAACCTTGAAAAGTAACTTTTTCTTAATAATAATGTTAGGAATATAAAACCTAGCTGGCCTGATGGCCCATCTTGAGCAGTGAAATAATATGCTTTCATTTATACAGACGGATAGATAATAAGAAAGATATTGACAAAAGACTGTGTTGTTCATATCAGCGAGCGACTGCATTGAAACAAAAAATGTCACTAATTTTCAAAAATGCGGCCTTGAGACTCAAGTGCTAAAATCTAGTTGGAATGAAAGAGAGGGAATGTGGTGGAGAATTGTGGCTAAAAATAACTTTAAAGGCAAAATTGTGTAGGGGACGGCAGAGTTGGTTCAAAAAACAAGTGTGTTTCTTTGTGAAACGCAAGTAGAGACAGACGGACCAACAGACAATAATACATACTTGACTGAGGTATGACTGAATTGACTTTTGGTAGGAGGTTTGAATTTGAAAAGGAAAAAAGGCGGTGATTGGCCACAGATAAACATATTATCGGCGCTCAGATGCGCATTTTTGCCATTCATCATAAATTGTCCAGTAGTAGATACAGTAAATAATTCAGTGGTGTGATTCCCAGAAGCTAATTGAAATATTTAGAGGGACGCCATACTAGAGCCAGCAGCTCAGCTGAGTTTTGCTAGCATATAACTGTGTTCTCTATTCATAATTCTGGTAAGACTGAAAGTATTTCTTTGTATATTTTAATATTTGTTTAATGTTTCGAGTGAATTGATACTGCCATATCAAAATCTATCCCTTACAACAAGTAAGGATTCGCTCTAGACCCCCCGCCCCAGTTCAGGGTCTAGAGACAAACAAAATACATAAACTCCAGCAAGGATTATGAAGGGCGGATCAAGTGTTGAGATCAGTGGAACATATCACATATCCTATTCCATGGCAGGAAGCTAATGAACATGTTTCAGAATATGTAGTCTGGGGGAACTTATCCTATGTGAAACCAACTTGGTAAGATGTGCTGTATGGTCAGAGAGATCGGACCCCGTCTATGTGGTGTTGTTGTGTTGTGTTGAGTGTAGAAGTGGCTCAGGAGGTAGAGTTCTGACACATGACCAAATACTTTTATTTCAGAACTGTGAGTTTTTATTTGGCACCAAAGTGGTGTCAAATGCTATGTTGAAAATACAAGAGTGGACCCGTGCAGTCTAATATTTTGGCAGAGCATCCTTATATTGCCCCCAAGCACGGAGAGGTGGGGCCACCAGATTCCAGCACCAGAACTACTCAGTCAAGATACGTGAGCGTCTGGCCTGCTGGACATTCACCAACTTATTTTCTAACACACCAACTATATTCCCATCAATAAATGGACAATGTTAGTAGCCATAGACAGGGAGTGATGAGGCCACCCCAACAGCACATCCATTAATCGTTCTCCCAGATAAATTACAACTATAAACAGTAGTAATATTAACTAGTCTTGTAAAATACAGATGTACACACCTTTCATTGATTATGCCATATATTCATGCAGTTTATTCATAATTTCAAAACCTTTCATATGTTCTGACCAAAATAAAACCTTGGTTCAGAACAAATAAACTTAAAGAAAATTTACTATCAAAATTTTACACAGCTTGAGTTAGTTCAGTGAGTTATAACATTTTATTAATATTATTAGACTTATTAAATATCTCTGTGTGTGTATGTAAACTACCACAACACATTACATATCAGTACCCTAGAATTTTAACGTAGCCACATTCATTAGTAAAAAAAGATATGTGTGATGTCGTAGTGGTAGCAAGAAGGGCCTTCTGTAAATTCACAGCTACATTTATCTCAGGAGCCTTCACAGCTGACCTCATGCATCACACTAGGTAATATCACAATCATACAATACCATCAAATCCACTACAACTCCACAACGTCACTCGCTCAACTGCCTTTCTCCAACCATTCTCAACACACTCGTCATGTTTTGACATTTACTTACACTCTCTCATATCCCCGTTTGATCATTCACGAACAGTTCACAACAACTCATGTAACCATCTTGTAAGATTCAAAAAAAATAACTCACTCTTTAATCGATCGTGACAAATACTTTTTTATAAACAATTATTCATTTGTTATAACTGTTAAACAAAATTGATTATTTCATTCGTTACTTGTATAAAACTCCGCCAATGCCGGTCTCAAGCCCGGATGAAAAAGAAGGAGGGCGGCCTGCATGGAGGCCGTAAGGAGGCAGCCCCTCCACCATGCAAAGGCACAACAGGCCAATCACCTGTTTGCTTTAAATCACGATTACTAGCAACACAAGAGAGAAAACTGGACTGATTCTAAAGGCGACGAACTGGAACGGACTACGGACTACGACTTATGGAACTTGGAACACAAGAAGTATAAATGGGAAGGAAGAGGAGCTGGTGGAAGAGATGAGGAAAGCAAAACTAGAAATCCTGGCTATAACGGAAACAAAGAAAAAAGGACAAGGAGTCATTGATCTCGATGACAACACGCTGCTCTACAGTGGTGTACCCATGTCTGAAAGAGCTAAAGGGGGCGTGGGTTGCATTGTGGCCCAAAATCAAAAAGATAGTATCAAGGGATGGAACTTTGTCTCGGAGCGCATTATGGTTGTTAAACTAAAAGAAGGAGAAACCATAGTCAACCTGGTCATAGTGTATGGGCCAAATGAGGATGAGAGAGCAGAGGTCAAGGAGGAATTCTTCGAGCTGCTTCAAAGGACAGTGGATGACTGCCTAGATGAAGTTATCATGCTCGGAGATTTTAATGCCAGAGTTGGAAATTACCATGCTAGATGGGGTGGAGTTAACGGAAGATATGGAGAAGATACTCTCAATGACAATGGAAAGCGACTCCTTAGATTCTGCAGTGAGCAGAATCTGATCATTACAAACACAAAGTTCCCCCATAAGCGCATACATGCATACACTAGATGTGAACCAACAAAGATTGAGAAGTCAGTGATCGACTATGCCATTGTTCGGAGAAGCTCATTCAAATATGTCCGAGATGCTACAGTCTGGAGAGGGCCAGAGATTGGAAGTGATCACTTCCTGCTAACAATTAAAAGAACAACTGAAACGGTTGCTCAGCCTAGGAACTGTCCAGCATCACGCAAGAAACCAAGTAAACGAGCAGGAGAAATGAGCATTAGGACCTACAAGCTGAGAGAGCCAGAAATTAAGACCAGATATCAGGGGCTTATTGCTGCAGCGGTGAGCAACACAGAAGAACGACCTGATGACTTGGAAACCCTCTGGATTAAATTCAAGGATATCATAAAGACAGCTGCTGCAGAAGCATGCGGTGAAGTCCGACTTGGGAACAAGAGAAAGAGGACACATTGGTGGACAGAGGAAGTCAAAGAGAAAATAAGAGAGAAGAAAATGGCATGGAAACAATACTTAGGAGCTAAAAATACAACAGGACAAATGGAAAAATATAGAGAATATGTGACACTCAGAACAGAAGCAAAGAACAAAGTGCTAGCAGCAAAACAGAAGTCCCGGGAAGAATTTGGAGAAAAGCTAGAAAAAGATGCACAAGAAAACCAGAAATTGTTCTATAAGACCCTAAAGAACATGGGAAAGGAAAAACAATGCCCTCTAAAATTTATAAAGGACAAGCAAGGCAAATTGCTTACTGCCCCGAAGGAAGTAATGGGAAGATGGAAAGAATATTTCTCAGAACTCCTGGATGGTGAGCATGGTGAAGCATCAGAAATGATAAACACTAGCACAGAAGAGAAAACCAATGATGGTTAAGATGACATAAAGATGGAAAAACTGAAGGCAGCACTGGAGAAAATCAGGATGGGCAAAGCAGCAGAGCATGATGGTATAACACCAGAAATGGTTAAGTTCATGGGAGCATCAGGCGACCTATTACTCTTAAGGGTTTTACAGGCAGCGTGGTACAACAAGACCATACCAAAGGACTGGGAGATTGCCATCATAACACCAATTTTCAAAAAGGGTGACAATCGACAGTGTGGAAACCATAGAGGCATATCCCTTCTCAGTGTCCCTGGTAAAATCTACTCTAGAATCCTAGAGCAGAGACTCCGACGCCTAGCTGAGCCACAATTGGATGAGGTCCAGTGCGGATTCCGAGGAAACCGAAGTACTCAAGACCTAATCTTCACACTCAGACAGCTGAGTGAAAAGGCCCTTGAGTATAAGAGTGAGATGCATCTTTGTGTCATAGATCTGGAAAAGGCGTTTGACAGGGTCCCCTGGAGCAAACTTTGGGACTGTTTGGCAAGGAAGAATATTCCAGCACCTCTGATTCATGCTATACAGAGCTTACAAGTCTTGCAGAAATTATGTGAGGACAGCAAACCATAAGTAGCAAGAGTTCAGGACCACCACTGGTGTAAGACAAGGTGATATCCTATCACCTTACCTTTTCATACTCCTTATGGACGATGTCATCAAGGCATGTAAGGAGAGAACAAGAAAGTATTCAGTGGGGTACTTGAAGATGAGACAGGTCTATATTTCGGAGCTGGCATTTGCTGATGATGTTGCCCTGATTGCTAAATCAGAGGCACATCTCCAATCCAACCTGCAAGTCTGGAAGGAAGAGCTGGAGAAGAGAGGGATGGTCATAAGCAGCTCTAAAACAAAAACCATGGTGATATCACGAGAAGAAAGAAAACATCAGATTAAGCTGGGAAAACAGGTCCTGGAGCAGGTCGACCACTTTAAATACCTCGGAGCTATTATAGACCGAAAGGGAGGCATCAAAGAAGAGTTGGCCACTCGAAAAGCAGCAGCTGGGAGACTTTTTCAGGCCATAAATCGAGGATTCCTCTGCAAGAGAGAGGTTGGTAAGAAAACGAAGATGGCTGTATACCGCTCCACCTATGTCCCAGTCTTGACATATGGATGCGAGTCATGGGCAATGACTACAACCCATAAAAGCCAGATCCAAACCTCAGAAATGAGGTATCTGAGGAAGGTGGTTGAAGTAACAAGAAGAGACATGGTACGCAACCAGACGATACGGCAAGGCCTTAAATCCTACCCCCTGCAGACCCAAGTAGAACAGTCCCAATTAAGATGGTTTGGCCATGTCTGCAGAATGGGAGAAGATCGGATACCACGACAAGCATGGGAAACAAAGAGCCAAGGATCCGACCCCGAGGACGACCCAGAGTCCGCTGGGAGGACAACATTAGACAATCTTTGAAGGATCGAGGACTAGAATGGAACCAGGCCAGGAGGAAGACAGCCGATAGGATAGTCTGGCGCTCTCTCTTCCAAACCTCTACACCTCATAGTAGAAGGGGAACGACTAAGTAAGTAAGTAAGTAAGTTACTTGTATAAAGACAAAACTAAATTTGATTTAATCGTTTTGAATGTACTACATCCGTATGTCTCAGGCAATTTCTTAAATACACGTAAACGGAGCTAAATAATAATAAGATGAAATTCGCTGAATTAATTCAGATGGGGGCGTGTACGAGCTAAAATTAAATTATAGAATCCTTCACAAAAGTTGACGGCGGATACTATATTTAACGTTCTCAGTCAATGCAGCATTGTTCTCGCTTTCTGAATATCGTGTGAAACTTCCTTGAGGTAGAAGCATCATTATCCCCCTATCTACAACTCTGCCAAGAGTAATCTTTGAAGACCCACTTCAGGTACTTCTGAATTTTGGCCACTGGTGGACCACTGCTGCTGAGCTAATGGGAGGCAAACTGTGACAATGCCTTTTTTCTGTTATCTTATTGGTCTCTTTCACTTCTTCTGTTCACCAAGGTGTCACATGCCTATTCTTACCAAGTCTGTTGCAGCTGCTTTAATGATGTCCTTGAATTTAAGCTAGAAGTCTTGCAGGTCATCAGGTCGTTTTTCTAAGTTTCTCACTGATGTCGCAATAAGCCCTTGACACCTGGTCTTTACTTCTGGCCCTCTTAGCGTGTAGGTCTTAATACTCATCTTTTCTGCTTGATTATTTAATTTCTTGCATGGCGGTGGCCAATTCCTCGGCCGATCAACTCTTTCAACTGTTCTTTTAATCGTTAGCAGGTAATGATCACTTCCAATCACTGGCCCGCCTCAGACTCCAACATAGTTGATGACTGATTTTTCATGTTTAGGTAGTTCATATCTGGTGTATGCATATATGTGCATATGAGGACACTTTGTGTTCGTAATGACAAGGTTTTGCTCAGTGCAAAATCTAAGGTGTCGCTTTCCATTGTCATTCAGTGTATCTTCTCAATTGTCACGGGTTGTCTATACTGCTCTGCAGTGATGTTCCAGCAATGGAAGAAAATTAGAATATAATCTAAGGGTTGTTAAAAGTATCTTGCTTTGCTCAAGATTACTCTTGGCAGAGTTGAAAATAGAAGGATGGGGCTTTTTCATATGCTGAGTGTTACCACTTTGTTGCGCGTGCTTGTGGCTTGGAGGTCTGTCTTTGCTGCTTGATATTTTATGCAGTTCTTTTATTAATAAAAAGTGTTCATTATTTCTGGCCACGTCTTTATTAGTTTTCTCTTTATCATCTTTGACTTATTTCTTTGGAGTGATCGTGCTTATATATGAAGGTGACGAATGTTGGGTGAAACTGATCAAACTTCAACGATAGTTAGTTGATAAGTCCATAGGTGGTACGAGTCCACAAGATACATTTTATTTACGGTACGAAATCCACAAGACATAGTATTAATCAATTATACATAATGTTCATGCAAAATATAAGAGCGTCTCCTGTATTTAGTTCATCAATCGTCACAACGTCTGGCTATTTACTCGCGATTCCGTATGTCGGTAATCCGGTAACGAATAACCAAAGTTTGGCGATAATTATAATTTGGATACTTATTAATAATATACTCCCTGCACATCTTCTTGAACCGAAGAATGATTCGTCCATAAAAATGAGACGTTATTCGTATCCATAACAAGTCGGTAGACCCTGGTGCCTTATAATAGAAAAACCTCCACACAATTACTATCATTAACGGGAGCGATGAAAAGTCACCTCTGACTAGGACGGAATTCAGAATACAAAGGGTACAATTATAATGTCGTCAGGTGTTAGCATACCAACGCAACACGTCATCATAAATCTTAGCAACTCTACAAATTCGCGTTCAATACCGTGAAGCGCGAAACATAATATATATTAATAGAATTTCAAACCCCTTAATGCGTAACTTTAAAAGAAGTCACTATAAAAGTGGGTAACATCATAAACCCTGTCGTAACATTCCCCTGACCGATGCGGATAAAAAAATCTATTCAATGGATTTTTTTTCTCATAATTATTTCAAAAAAATTTAAAGATTATCGACATACGGCCCACGATGCTTTGATTAAAACATTGTCGAAGGTCGTAGTCAAATATAGTACATGTCACAAAATACATTAAAATATATTAAGTTAACTTAAGAAATGTCAACTGTCAGATAGTATAGTAAATAATTATGTATGTAACTAAATTTATGTCTTAACTAATAAATGTGTGTAGTATTAATCATCATACTAAGATATAACTAATTAAATATAGAATGAACTAAATGTAATGTGTGTAGGATGTTCTAGAATCAAAATCTAATTAAGTAAAATAAAATATTGTATCATTGTTAAAGAGGGTAAAGAAAACTAAAGAAAAGAAAAATTAAGAATGCATGAAAAGATAGTAATAAGAAATGAATAGATTAGAATAGAATATATGTGTGCAGAAAAAATTATCTAAGTAAATATAACCAAATAAATCTATTAACTAATAAGACGCAATACATATAATGATATATCATAATTATATTAACATAATTTATTAAAATACATATAATAATCACTAGTTGCTTAACTAAAGTACTTATATTATTTAATTGTGTGATACTGTTTGTTTTGAAATTCTTTTTCTCTTCCTTTTATTGAATCACAATAAAATATTGAAATAACTAGTGTCAATTCCGACGAATAAGCTGTCCTAAGTCCATCCATTTGCGTAATGTTCGATTAACAATAATTCATGCAACTATAGATGATCCTGAGTTCAAATGACAGTACTTGAAAGTATGTATAAGTAAGTTCGATCATATTTTCAATCATATCTTGATAGAAGAATGTTTGAAATCGATTGAGCTACGTATGGACACTAACCAAAGTTCATTAAAATTCGAACGAACTCGATAATATCATGCGACTATTTAAAAAGTAAGATTGTTTTCTGAACATTTCAAGAATGTTTTGTTTTCATACATTTGATTCATCTTGGGTAAGTCCTTTAAATCTGAAATTTTGTAACGAAATGTTCCACCATCTGTGAACAACTTAATGTCTTTGCCCATTATGAGTTGTAAGTCTGTCATCTCTTGAATACGGCTAAATAACTTTCAGCATATAAGGAGTTTTAGTTCATTGAGTTCTTAATTTTCTTCGTTTGACGATGACGGATGGCGGGATAGGGAATCTGCCACCACATTCTCGTGTCCCGGAATGGCTTCTATGGTAAAATCAAATATTTGGAGCAGTATGGAAAATCGTGCTAACTTGGCGTTCTTGTGATTGGCTCCTCTGAGCGAAGCTACTGCTATTTGATCAGTTTGGATGATGAACGGTGCGCCGAGTAGGAACGTTTCCAGCTTCTGAATTGCCCACACGACTGCAAGGAGTTCTTTATCTATCACGAGTATTTGAGTTCGGCATCGGTGAGTTTTCTCGATATGAAGAGAGTTGGGTGAAGTACGCCGTCATGTTCTTGTAACAGGCTACCTCCTAATCCGTAACTGCTTGCATCTGTACGGAGAATGAACATTTTTATAGTATCTGGCAACCTTAAAATAGGTGGCCTGGAAAAGATTGTCAAAATTTTATTAAACGTTGTGTTGCAGTCTGTTATCCACGTAATTTTCGTAGGCATGTCTTTCCTCAATAACGAAGACAAGACAGCCGTGATGGACGACAAGTTGGGTATAAATCTGCTATAATACTGGACAAGACCCAGTAAGCTCCTAATTTGTTTCTTTGTTTGTGGAACTGATAATTTTAAAATTTTCGATACATTATGGGGAATGGTTTGGATACGTTCAGCCCCTATGATACGTCCAAGAAAAGTTATTGCGTGGAAAGCTATTTGCATTTTACTTAATTTAGCAGTTAAGTTGTTAGATCTTAAGATGTCTTATACTGAACTTAATCCTAAAAAATGTTCATCAAATGAAGAACTAAATAGACAAATATCTTCAATATATGTGATAATGTTTGGTCTGCAAGATAACATTTTTCGCATCGTGCGAATGAACGTTGCAGGTGCGTTTATAAGCCCGAAAGGCATGACATTCCACTGTATAGACCTTGTGGAGTCGAGAACGCGGTAAAATATTTGGCTTCTTCGGTTAAGGGAATATGCCAGTATCCCTTGGTTAAATCAATTTTTGTGAAATATGTTGCTGTCGATATACGAGTAAGTAAATCGTCAATAAGAGGGTGAGGTTCACTGTCTGCCACAGTTTGTGCATTAAGTTTTCTGTAATCGACACACAGACGTATATTATTGTCCTTTTTTCTGACAATAACTAAAGGTGAGGAAAATGGAGAGTTACTGTTTTCTATGATTCCCAAAGCTAACATTTGATTAAGTTCCTGTGATGTCTTATCTTGATAATGAATAGGAACTGAGTAAGGACGAAGTTTTATTGGTGTGTTGTCCTTAACTATAATGTCGTGAGAAATGATAGATGTACGACCCGGTATATCAGTCAAAACATCAGAATAAGTCTCTAAGAGTTTCAGATTTTATTATTTTTTTGAGATGTTAATGAAGAAGAAATAGTTACATCCCGCCAAGACTCGGAAGATTGTAATGTAGGTATAGGAAAAGACATGTGAATTTCAGGAAATGATGATTCCTTCTCCCGAATCACCGAAAGACTAGAATATTGGCAAGAACCAATTGATTTATCGTCTAAGTCATGAACAATAGACTGTAGATGTCGAGGACGAGTAAAGAACTCTTTAGCATGTTGATATGATACATTTTTTTCTGACCTTTAATGTCCAGTATGTAGTCGACGTCAAAAATTATGTCTAACACTTTATATGGACCGTTCCAAGCGATTAACAGTTTATTATCCTTTCGTGGGAGTAGCACGAAAGCTTCATCACCTGGAAATAACTGGCGTAATCGTCTATTTTTATTTTGGAACTGTCTTGCTTTGTCTTTTGCAGCCTCTGAGGAAGCTGTTGCCATTTGGCAACAATCTATGATTTGTTTACGTAGGTTAATAACGTATTCATAAGGTGACTGGATTTCCTGAGTCATCTCAGAGTCCAAAAGTAAATCTTTTATAAGTCCCATAGGACCTCGTGGTGGAGCACTGTTACGCACAGAATTTTTCTAAGACTGTGTGTAATTAATCTGTATGAATTGTACACTTTAAATTTTTTGATCAAATGTAGATAATCCTTGTTTAACTGTGGTTACATTTTACTATGGGGGTTACCTTCTCGTGTGTCTTGACTCGTCAATCCATTTTTTTCGAACGATGTCTCCTTATACGGTAGTATCGGTCAACTGTTTCTTGGAATGATTGAAACCAGAGTTGATGTTTTATTCCCTGTCCATATAAGGCGTGATTTCTGAACATAGCTTGTTGGAATGTTTCCTTCATCGTCTCGTTTTGACTGTTACTCAGGCGTATGCGTTCTGCGCATGTCGGAACTTTAAGAGAGTTAGAATAGTCTTCCGCCCAGGGAGTCGAGGAGATGTACTGAGCAGAGAGGACGCCATGCTGCGTCTGTGATTTTTTATAGGGAATTCTGTAGTCCTCCTGTGAGTTAGTTAACTAACGAGGCTTTCCCTATATGATTCGAAAACGCCTGGAGGCGTATGTTTTTGTGGTGTTGATTCTGAAGCAAGATAATACCCTCCTTTATTGAACTCTGTGATCTACCTAGATGTTTGACATTTTGTCGTTCTCTGCTCGCTTGTGTGTTACAGAAAGGAGAGGTTATTCTACTAGGAATTACACCCCAGGTATCTTCATACTTGAGATCTATATATATATACGAGTCGCTCTCGGCCCAGAGAACAATTTCTATGTTCTAGGATCTTCGCTATGCCAGCGATTGCACCTATGTCGAGGGTTAGACTTAGGGATGCTATAAAGATCAGCTTGACCTGTACTCCTGAAATGCCATTCTCGTGCGGACAGTAATAGACTTATTTTTGTACATCTGATCTGCCAGCATCAGAGAGGAGTACTGATATTTATGAATATTTATGATATGAAGCTGAGGCTATCGTCAGCTAGGATTACCTATATCAACTTAGAAAATGTATGCAGATCCATGAAGAAACTTTATTAATGCTGAATACTATGAACTGTCATGTCCATGACTTTTCGTGAAATGGATGTATCATTATCTGTCATTGTGGCGTCCGAAATAAATGATGGAAACGTCACCAGCAGTTATAACATTTATATGACTTATACATGTCATAACTACTGTATTGTGGAACTGTAAATCTACGTCACACCTACACACACCGCAACCTACTTCAAACCAGACAAGACACCATCACCACAGCCTATATATATATATTCTTGGTGTCTATAGGAGTGGTACTTACTTGGCTACAAATTAACAACGACTTGGACTTATACCTGTAAATGTTCATAGTGGCCAGATTGTGGCTTATCATCTTTAGTGGTCAGTAGTCAGCCTAAAACCACCCTTATCATTTTATGGTGGCCAATAGCTGGTTTCAACTGGTACCAGCACTCAAGGGGGTCAACTAACCCATACAACATTCAAGTTCGTCATTTAGTGAACTCACTTCCTTCAAGAAATCTACATCTTCAATGAAATATTTTGAACCTACCCGGCGTTGCTGCACTTAGATTGATTTTGAAACTACCCGGCATTGCCGCATTCAGATGGTCAAGTGCCGACTGAATCAATTTTGCCGCATTCAGATGGTCAAGTGCCGATGGAATCAAGTTTGCTGTAGTTTGAAGTTCGAGTACCGATCATTGTAAGAACGACAAGTTCCGAAACTCCACATCCTGTATCAAAAGCTCATTTCCTGCGTCATGGCTGTTTATGGGAGCAGATGTCGATCAACGTTGGATCATTTATCCTTAGAATGCTGATCACAACCTGTTCTGCACCGTGCTGACGTGTGGACATATATAAGTTAAGTGGCCTGTTTGTTTGTGAACTGTGCCCTTATATCCTAACTGAGCCTTCTATATTTTCACACACTTTTTGTTACATGTTATATGTTTACATCTTATATGTTATTTGTATATTTATATGTTTATATTTCAGCGGGTCGGTTGGGTAGGTGACTCTCATATATAATACTACGTAATAGAGGTATCTATTGAGAGCGTGTCGTTAGGAACAGAGCAATTTCCTTAATTGGAAATTGTTAGCAATATTTATTGCTATTTACGTTTAGTTGTGACGAGTTGTGCTTTATTTTCGTCGTTTTTTGTAATATTTTTTTTCTTTCTGTTCTTTAGTTCTGATTTCATTTGGTTGTATTTGTAGGTCTCCTCTTTTCTAGTATTCAGTTCTTTACTCCATTTTTGTTTATACACTGTGACGGCATTTGTTTGTTTACATTTTTCGCATTTGTCATCACATTCTTTGTGATATTTTCTTTTAGTTTTCGCTATTTATTTAGTTGACTTTTGCGAATGTTTTCGTATTCTCTTTGATCTTTGTCATTGTTTACATTGTCTTTGATCTTTGTTATTGTTTACATAGTTCTTAGTTAGCATTCACTGTTGTTAAATATTTGCTTATGCACTATTAGCTGTGTAGTGCACTTATCATAACTAACTGGTGGATTTGCTTATGCACTATTAACTGTGTAGTGCAGTTATGATAAATAACTGATGGATATGTGGTTATGTCCTATTAGATGTGTAGTGCCCTTATGATTAAGAAGTGACTGGTGGTATTATTATACATTTGATAATACAAGTTCTTTATCAAAGACTTGTTTCCCACAGAGATTGGGGTAAACATTGTGATTATACAAGTACTTTATTTAAGTCTTGTTACTATTAAGGTTGAAATAAGATAATTAATTATTTCAGGTTTTGGACTCATAATATTAGACATCATGTCTACACTTGAGTACTTTATTGAGCAAGGGAAAACCCTTGGTAAGACTGGTGATATATTAGAAGAGTATGCAAATACTCACTGGACTAAAGCACTAAAGTCCGAGGAGAAAAGTCAAAAAGAGGAAAATAAAAGATTAGACAGAGAAGCTGAGCAAAAGAAGATAGATGCTGAGAATCTGAGACTGCAGATGCAGGCAGATGAAAGAAAATTCCAGATGGAAATGGAAAAACAGAAAAGAGAAGCTGAAGCTCAGGATAAAAGATTACAAGCCGAGGCTGAAGAGAGAAAGTTGCAAAGAGAGGCTGAAGAAAGAAAGATACAAAGAGAGGCTGAAGAAAGAAAGTTACAAGCTGAGGCTGAGGAGAGAAAACCAAAAATGGAGCATGAAGAAAAACTCTTAGCTTTGGAATTAGAGAAGTTAAAGTTGATGAACATGGGTAATGCTAATGATCCAAATAAGGGGTCATCTTCTGATAAAGCTAGTACTTTTAAGATTAAACTACCAGCATTCAATGCTTCCAGGGACGATATAACGTTTTATCTGGATAGATTTGAACGTTCATGTAAAACACATAACATAGATAAATCACTGTATGTTTATCAGTTGTCCAATATATTTAGAGGTGATGCTTTGAGTATGTTAAGCATGGTAGATGAGCCTGACAAGAACAATTATGAGGTTGTCAGGGCGGTCTTGTTAAAGAAATACCAACTTAACGAAGACGGCTATCGTCTTCAGTTTAAAAATATGTTGCCAGAAACTGGAGTGGAATTCTCTGAATTCATTTCAAAGATACGTCTTACTTTTACACGTTGGGTTGAGCTGTCTAAGACAGAACATACATATGAAGCAGTTATGGACTTACTACTTAGAGACAAGGTTATGTCTTCTGTCAATGAATCTTTTCTTGCTTTTCTTCATGAGCGTATGCCTAAAAACATAAAAGAAATGGAAGAATACTGTTGCCAGTATGTCACTGCGCATCCTCACGTAACCATTAGCAACTCTAAAGTAAAAGAAGGTCTGCCAGTTGCTTCGGCAGCACCTTATGGTCCAAATTTCATGCGTAAATTTCAGGGTAGCCAACAAAATTTTAATAAGAAGAGTAACCGTAATTATGCTCAGAATCATAGCAATCAATTTCATGGTGATTCTTCTTCGCAGAACTGGAGACAAGCTGATACTCCACGGTATACTACTCCCAATAATTTTAGACATTTTCGCAAAGGTAGTCAGTATAGAGGAAACTATTTTTCGCGGAGACCTCAAAACCAATATAATAGAGGTTCTCAACAGTATAGAAATGGTAATGACAGTTATGGAAACTGGAATTCAAACCAGGATAACAATTACAGTAGAGAGTTTAATGATAATTGCAGAGGCAATAATGGTCGCGGTAGATCGCAACATAAAAGAAAGACATATCAACAGGCAAACTCTGTACAGCAAGAGTGTCAAGGAGCATGTAAACAAGGTGATGATGATAAAAACTCTAGTGCTATCACATGTTCTGCCTTTGACTTTAGCAGTGCAACTAAATGTCCCCAATGCAGTACTTTGTTCGAACCGACTACCGTAACTACTTTAAGCTGTGGTCATCCTCTTTCCGCTCTTCCTGCTGCAGTTGCGCATGACGGGAGAGGTTCTCTTATCCTACATATGGATTTTGTAAATAGTAATCCAGTCTCAGTCCTTTTTTATTCTGGATGTGCTACTATTAATGTTAGGCAATCTCTTGTAGATCCATCCTGTGCTACAGGAAAGATGATCAAATGTGTCACATTTGGTGGTACTTTGGAAAAGTATCCTACTGCAATAATACATATTGCTACTCCCTTCTTTACGGGAGATGTCCACGCGTGTCTTCTTCCAAACCCTAATGCGGACCTTATTATCGGTCGTATTCGCGGAGTTAGGGAATGTACCCCACAACAGATAGCTGTTTGGGAGGAACAAAATATACAAGCTACCAATGCAGTGGTAACAAGAGCACAAGCTCGGGAAACACCTCAAACTTCATTAACTGATAATAATGAAGTGAATAGCCAAAATAGTCACTTGATTATTTCACGTGACTCTTTTATAAAATTGCAAGAAGAAGATTCTTCTTTACAAAAATTCTTCATTCTAGCAAAAAAAGGTGATCCGAATCAAAATACAAATAGAAAGTCTTGGATTTCTATGAAGAACGGCGTACTTGTGTGTATGGTACAAGACTCGACTACTGTAGAATGTGGTTGTTTGACTGGCCACTACTGTAAAGTCCACTGTAGTGTACTGAGTTGATGATACCAGGCATGCTCCAGTCTACCCAGCTGTAAATGGGTAACTCACTCTAGTCCTGAGTTAGGGAAGACAAAGACAGCAAGGCAGTGTCTGCTATGGGATTACCGACAAGTAATCGTTCCCCAGGTGGTACTGGTAGTCATCATTGTAAAGGGTAGAGTATTCTTCCTGCTCGTTACACATGAGACAGGCAAGTACAACAAAGGTCAACTCAACCGACGCAGCATTTTATATGTATGGAGTGAGAGTGGAAAACACGCGAATGGTGTACTGTTCGATGTAGTTGACACTTGATACTATCTCACTCACACTCTTATGCAAGTCAAAGATGTTAGGAACCGCTGTTGACGTTTTTATGCTTTTAATAATGACGCACACACTTGGACAGCACAGAATACAGTCATGAGTATGTTGACATAGCAAATCATTAGGTAGCAGAATAGTAGTACAGTTCATGCAGCATTCAATATAATGAAGTCATTCAGTTTCTGGCGTACTATTGTCGTATCCCCTAACTGACTGAACGCATCAGTGGGCATGTGTGTGTAAACATACAAAGGGGTTCACTGGAGGAACCTTTTCCTTGGCTAAGTTCTCCAGCTGTATATGTCAAATATTTAAATAACACAGTTAAACCACAGTAGGGGTTTTCATCTTAATGAGATCTCCGTGCCACTGTCTGAATAGTAAGATTCATGATCCGTTCTTTGGACAGTGATCCATAATGATGACAGGAATACAAAATGGCCTCCTTCCCTGAGTTTTCGCTCACTCGCCCAGCAGAAGGATAATTATTAGCCACAGTTAATTCATAACTTGAATATATAGGATTTTCTATAGTTTCCATACAGTCCCTTAGTCCGAAGGTTGCTTCATAAAGACATACGCGCTGATGGAACCTGTCATCTTCATCAATATATATTAAAGCGACCAACGATGCTCGAAAATACGATGTTTCATCTAGGTCTAACCATAAGGAGATCATCAAAGGAAAAAACGGGTCTGGCTTTACCTGGAGTCCGAATTCAAACATAATGAAATACATGAAAAGAGTCTCTGACATCACACACTTGCAGAGACATTCCTTCCTTATGGAAAAATCATCCATAATTCACTTTAAACCTTTTAACAGGACCAGCCCTTACAAAATACACAACCGGCCATTACGACCGTCTTCTTCGGAACTCTCTACCACTCTCTAGGACAACGGATACCTCCGCCAGAGTTCGATATAGTCCGACCTTAGCATACGAAGATATACAATATAAAACTGAATCTTCTTGTACTAGACAAGTAATACATATAAATTCAGGCCATTAACATCTTGAACAAGATCAATCTATTTTCTGGCCCTAACAAACGAGAACTGACATGACGTCAATATTCATACGCCGAATCAAACGTATAAATCAATCATGGATTATCTCGCTTTCCCCAAGGGAAGCATTTTCGTACACAAATAAATTATTAAATAGACATATCGTATTTTTGTAATCTGTGCATTCAAAAATATGTATGCAACAGATTACCACACCCCCCGGAAAAAAAAATGGTACATTTTTTTTGAAATACATCCAGGAGCAACATACAATAGGCTCACAACGCGCGAATAACAATGCGCAGATGATAAGCATACCAAACAAATGTAACGCCTCATATAAGGCTAAGTCGTCCTATGGTACGACAAGTGAGAATATATCTCAGGAACCAGAGAACGTTTTTTTTTACTCTGAGTATAAATATTTCCAGAGAGGTGTCACCAACGCATACTACACTACTGGCAATGCCACAATTTCTACACTAGTTTATCCAAAAATTTCATCTTAGGTATTTTAACATCATGATTATCAAAGACGAAACAAAATGTCAAAAGATCAGCGGTGAATATACATCAATGAACCGCTACGTAGTGATACAATCAATATATATGATACATTACGTATGTATACACATTTTAGTACAGAAACAATGTAGTAGAGTTAGATCTGTAAAAATATCAAGATCTGTCGGTTAAGTGGACTCATGTTGAGATCTACCGTCGTAACGAGATCTATCAAAATTATGATCTCTGTTGAGACCATTTTTCTTATTTAAACTCCAGTTACCATAATTGTACTTATTATTTCCCTTATGATCAAAATTCCTATCAGTAGGGTTTTGTTGTCCACAAAAATAATTATCATAAGGTTGGCAACCTCTATTGAAGTTCCTATAGTTAGTGGAATTATAATGTTGAGCAACATCAAATTGCTTCCAGTTCTTTGAAAAAGAACCATTACGTGAAAAAGAAAAATTAACACATGATGAACGCCCTTGGCGCTGTTCATAATTATGATTATCTTTTCTAGCACAATTGTTGTTATTTTTGCCTGTGGCAATGTGCTTAACAGAAGGATCGTACTGCTTGGGCTGAGTACGATGTGTACTAACAGTTTTATTCTCTTTTACCAATCTATCAGAACCTTGAAAAGTTGATGCACGGTTTTTCTGAGGCATCTTGTCATGACATTGATCAAAGTCCTCACCGTGATCCAAAAGACTGACACTTGATTTACTTTTGTCGGCCTCACGCCAACTCCCATTAGAGGCAGTATCGTTATTTCGTGGGAAACCATATTTTCCACGAAAAGATTTGCTCACATATTGTTTCATGTTACTACCAGCATGTCGTTGACTCTTTGCACTAACATAGTGACCATCAGATTTGTGTTCAAATCTATTCACCTTATTATTAGACAACATCTTATTGTTCAAAACAATATCTAACAAACCTTCGACCATCTTACGAAGTTTTGTAACTTCCACTTCTGCCAAAGCTTTCTCTCTAGAAAAAGCTTTCTGAGTTGTCTCATTAGTTCTCACTTCCCAGTTATAATCTAACTTTGTAACACGTAACTGAGATACAAGAGTTTTCTCTCTAGCAATACTATCTTTGAGATCTGTTCTCAACTCTGTCATCTGAGACGTAGTTTCTAGAACCTTAGTCTTTTCTTGAACAAGTTCAAGTTTCAGTGCTTTCATAGCACTATGATGAGTTGTCATCAGTTTATCAATCTTTTCATCATTTTCTTTCTTCGCTCTCAACTGTGTCAACTCCAGTTGCAGTGACTGAATCTCCATATCCTTCTTATTCTTAAACACCTTAATCTCCTCCTGAGATATTAAATTCTGTTCTTCTAGTTGGCGGCTTAGAAACACACTCTGACTCAATAGATTAGTGAGTTTATCATTATATATCTTCTTGTGTTTCTCAGCCTCCACTTTTAATTCACCATAGTCTCTTTTGACCTGTTTAAGCTCACTAATAAGAGCCTGTTCATTACATAGATATTTGTCTTTCTTTGAACTCACTTCAACTTCTAACTTTTTCCCCTCCTTTTCCAGTTGAGATTGTCTCAATTTATTCTCACTAGGAAGAGCTAATGTTTCTATAATCTTCCACAGTAGTTTTAAATCAAGCGTGGAAGAGTTCACCTTATTTACCTGATTACCCAACATCTCTTTTAATGAGGTCACTTCATTCTCTAACTCTTTCTTCTGACTAAGAGAAGAGTCATAGACTTTCTTATCTTCTATCAACATCATCATTTTATCCTTTAATATTGTATTTTCAGAATTCACTTCTGATAATTTATCAGTAAGAGCTTTCTTATCACTTTGAAGCTCATTTATCGTTTCTTCCAGTTTACCAGCTAAGAGTCTATCTTCATGTTCTCTCTGCCACTGAATTTTTCTCTCCTCAAATTCTTCAATTTCTCTGTCCAATCTCTTTTGTTCAGCCTCAACTTCTCTGTCTAATCTCTTTTGTTCAGCCTCCTGAACCTTGTCATATTCGCCCATTACAAATTCTTCCAATTTATTTCCAGTCATCCCAAGGGCTTTCCCTTGTGTAATAAAGTAATCTAATGTAGACATCTTGTCTAATAAGATCAGTAACCTGCAAAAGTAAATAAATTACCTTATCCCACTTTAATGGGAGACAAGTCTATACTATAGACTTAGTCTTAGTGAAAAACGTTGTATGGCTATCTTGTTTATAATATAACCAATGATAACTTGAGTACCTGTGAAAAACAATATCTGTATATCCCAAACACTGTGGGAGACAAGCCTTACAAAGGTCTTGTACACTTTCTTAGTGTAATCAATGATCATAAAGTACTGGTCTGTACTATAATGTAAGTGTATTCAACTATACCCCATATATCATATGTCAACTAAAGACATTACAAAGGACAAACAAGAAAAGACAATATGAAAACATTTGCAGAAATCAAATTAAATGAAATAGAAAAAAATCAAAGAAAATGATCACAGAATCTGTGATGATAACCGCAATGAAATCAACAAGACAAATAACGCCACAGTGTATAAACATAAATTGTGTATAGAAATCAAAAATAGAAAAGGGTAGACCAACAAATGCAAACAAATCAAACAAAACTAAGGAACGCAAAATTATAAACAAAAACAACGAAGAAAAGAACACCTCATCACAACTAACAGAAATAGCACCCGATGTTGCCAGCAGATTTCCAATAAAGAAAATCGCTCCCTATAGAACGCTAATATAAGCCCTATGTCACTTGGGAAATCTTATATTAGTCTCCTCCCAACCAGACCCGCGACATATACACACAAATAATATACAAACATAAATACAAGTAAACATGTAAACATAAATATATATAAAGCATAAATGCATATATCATTAATTAATTACATGTGTTGTGGTTGGAATGTGTTGCAAAGTATGCTCAGATTTCACTTTAATGGCACAGCTTTTAATCAAAATAAACTGGCACTTTTAATCCATCTTAAATTATCTTATTACATTGTTCAATTTTTTTTGAGCATGAGAAGATCCACCAATGAAATAACAACACTTATGTTCTTCTTTAGTAAGGTAATCACACACTGTAACAACCGAACAGTTTATGTTCTTCAAAGTTTTCAGCTCTGTACTGCAAAAAATGTCAACAGTATTGACCCAGATTCATTTCACTTGTCAGAACAGGTCAAGCTGACATCGACTGTATAGTTCCTACTGGTGTTGATGTGTCACATTTTGCCAAAATACACGTTCTTGTTACACTTGGTGACTTCAATCATCAAGACTGCGATAGCTGGACCCAGGAAACTGGCCAACCACTGTAGAAAGTGGTAGTTTGTCTGGCCACTACTGTAAAGTCCACTGTAGTGTACTGAGTTGATGATACCAGGCATGCTCCAGTCTACCCAGCTGTAAATGGGTAACTCACTCTAGTCCTGAGTTAGGGAAGGCAAAGACAGCAAGGCAGTGTCTGCTATGGGATTACCGACAAGTAATCGTTCCCCAGGTGGTACTGGTAGTCATCATTGTAAAGGGTAGAGTATTCTTCCTGCTCGTTACACATGAGACAGGCAAGTACAACAAAGGTCAACTCAACCGACGCAGGATTGTATATGTATGGAGTGAGAGTGGAAAACACGCGAATTGTGTACTGTTCGATGTAGTTGACACTTGATACTATCTCACTCACACTCTTAGGCAAGTCAAAGATGTTAGGAACCGCTGTTGACGTTTTTATGCTTTTAATAATGACGCACACACTTGGACAGCACAGAATACAGTCATGAGTATGTTGACATAGCAAATCATTAGGTAGCAGAATAGTAGTACAGTTCATGCAGCATTCAATATAATAAAGTCATTCAGTTTCTGGCGTACTATTGCCATATCCCCTAACTGACTGAACGCATCAGTGGGCATGTGTGTGTAAACATACAAAGGGATTCACTGGAGGAACCTTTTCCTTGGCTAAGTTCTCCAGCTGTATATGTCAAATATTTAAATAACACAGTTAAACCACAGTAGGGTTTTTCATCTTAATGAGATCTCCGTGCCACTGTCTGAATAGTAAGATTCATGATCCGTTTTTTGGACAGTGATCCATAATGATGACAGGAATACAAAATGGCCTCCTTCCCTGAGTTTTCGCTCACTCGCCCAGCAGAAGGATAATTATTAGCCACAGTTAATTCATAACTTGAATATATAGGATTTCCTATAGTTTCCATACAGTCCCTTAGTCCGAAGGTTGCTTCATAAAGACATAAGCGCTGATGGAACCTGTCATCTTCATCAATCTATATTAAAGCGACCAACGATGCTCGAAAATACGATGTTTCATCTAGGTCTAACCATAAGGAGATCATCAAAGGAAAAAACGGGTCTGGCTTTACCTGGAGTCCGAATTCAAACATAATGAAATACATGAAAAGAGTCTCTGACATCACACACTTGCAGAGACATTCCTTCCTTATGGAAAAATCATCCATAACTCACTTTAAACCTTTTAACAAGACCAGCCCTTACAAAATACACAACCGGCCATTACGACCGTCTTCTTCGGAACTCTCTACCACTCTCTAGGACAACGGATACCTCCGCCAGAGTTCGACCTTAGCATACGAAGATATACAATATAAAACTGAATCTTCTTGTACTAGACAAGTAATACATATAAATTCAGGCCATTAACATCTTGAACAAGATCAATCTATTTTCTGGCCCTAACAAACGAGAACTGACATGACGTCAATATTCATACGCCGTATCAAACGTATAAATCAATCATGGATTATCTCGCTTTCCCCAAGGGAAGCATTTTCGTACACAAATAAATTATTAAATAGACATATCGTATTTTTGTAATCTGTGCATTCAAAAATATGTATGCAACAACTACGTCTATACATTCTCAAATTTTTGTGCCTAAGAGTATGAGATTGCAAATATTGCAACATGCTCATGACTCACAATGTGCTGGACATATGGGTTTTTCCCCGTACAAAGTCGAGGGTTCTTGCTGCTTTCTTTTGGCCATTTGTGAGCAAAGACATACGTATTTACTGTCAATCTTGCACTGTATTTCAGGAGGTCAAATCTAAAGGACCACGACATGCTCTGCCTATCCAGGCTGCTGACATTCCTATTCGGCCGTTTCAGAGAATGGCAATAGATATTATCGGTCCTTTTAGGATCAAGTCAGCCAAAGGACATCAATTTATCCTTACATGTGTCGATATGTGCACACGTTGGCCAGAGGCTATACCTCTTAAGAGCATCTCCACTGCTGATATCGCAGACGCTCTTTGGCTGATATTTTTTCGCTTGGGATTCCCCAGAGAAATATTGTCAGACCATGGCACTCAACTTATATCGGACACTATGTCACAGGTAATGTCTATATTACATATTAAAAGGTCTCTCAGCAGTATCTATCACCCAATGTCTAATGGGTTAGTTGAGCGTTTGAATAGAACACTCAAGACTTTACTTGGGCAGATAACTGAGGACCATCCTCAGGATTGGGACAGGGTTTTACCCGCGGCTCTCTTTGCTTATAGAGAGGTCCCCAATGAACACACAGGGTTTTCTCTTTTTGAACTTGTCTTTGGCGCGCGACCGCGCGGCCCTATGTCTTTACTCCACGATCTTATCACTGCCGATAATATTAGCGATGACACTCAATCTTCTTATGAGTATGTCATTGCTCTTAGGCAAAAGATCATCGAGGCATGCAAATTAGCAACTTCTTCATCCGAATTTGCTAAAGAAAAGGCAAGGCTATTTGCCAATAAGAACAGATGTCTACGACAACTTTGTCCAGGTGACAAAGCATTCGTCCTACTTCCTTCAAGGGAGAACAGACTTCTTATTGCATGAAAAGGTCCGTATGCAATAGTCTCTAAAATTTCCGACGTCGACTATGTTGTCGATATTGATGGAAAGCATAAAACTTTCCACATAAATATGCTCTCGGAATTTAATGAACGACCTGACTATTTGCAGCCTATTTTTCAGGCGACGGACGATTCTCCAGTACCTCATGGTCATTACTCATCCCTGTCAGTTATACAGGATGAGGAAACTACTTTTTATGATGTCAATCTCTCTCTTCCTGTGATCCCACTTCATTCTACGGAATCTTGGAAAAACGTTACCGTTTCTCCTAATCTTTCCGCTGATGAACATCGACAAGTCTCTTAAATGTTACAAACATTTCAGGATGTCCTTACCGACATTACGGGACACACACATGTCATTGAACATGACATAGTACTTACTGACCATAATCCTATCAGAGTCAGACCCTATCCTATACCTATCCATTTTCAGTCACAAGTCGAGAAAGAATTGGATGAGATGATACGATTGGAAATAATCGAACCATCCACTTCAGCATACTCTTCGTCCATGGTTATTGTTCGAAAGAAAGACAATAACATTCGCCTTTGCGTTGATTATCGCAAATTGAACCAAGTTACGAAGTTTGATGCTGAACCTATGCCTTCGCTAGAAGAGCTACTAAACAAACTTTCTAATTCTAGATTCTTTACCAAACTTGACTTGTCAAAAGGTTATTGGCAAGTTCCTTTAACTGAATGAGCCAAACCTCTTACTGCTTTTTCTACACCTAGGGGTTTATTTCAATGGAATTTCATGCCTTTCGGCCTTATGAACGCCCCTGCTACATTCGTACGCATGATGCGTCGAATTCTCTCATATCGTACAGATGTCATAGCATACTTAGACGATATCTGTCTGTTCAGTGATTCCTGGGAAGATCACTATCTGGGTTTATACGAATTGCTGTCTACTCTTCGCGAGTATAACTTAACTGCAAAACCCTCTAAAGCCTTTATAGGATTTAGCGAGATTTCTTTCCTGGGTCATCGTGTTGGTCATGGTCTTTTAAAGACAGAGGACCACAACGTTTCAAAAAAAATAAACATTTCTGTCCCTAAGACGAAAAAACAAGTGCGTAGTCTCTTAGGTTTGATACAATTTTACGGACGATTCATTCCGAATCTGTCCTCCATTATGGCACCTCTTTCTACTTTATTGAAGAAAGGATCGCCTAATCTGATCCGCTGGTCTCAAGAATGCCAATCCTCATTGGACCAGATTAAAACTCTATTTTCATCTCCACCTATCCTTAGGTTACCTACTATTGAGAAGACTTTTGTTCTTCGAAGTGACGCCTCGTCCACTGGGATTGGGGCAGCACTAATGCAGGAGTATTCGGATACTCTGCATCCGGTGATGTATATTTCTAGGAAATTAAATGCTGCAGAAAGGAATTATTCGGTTTTAGACCGTGAATTATTGGCTATGGTTTGGTCAATTCTCAAGTTACAAAGATTCCTTCTAGGAGCGCATTTCATTGTGGAAACCGACCAGAAAGCTCTTACTGCTATTCAGAGCAAAAACTTGAAGAGCTCGAGGTCCACTCGATATGCCATAGCTCTTCAACCCTTTCATTATACGGTGCGAGCTGTCCGTGGTTCGGATAATGTGATGGCAGACATTCTGTCTAGATGCCCACATGATTTCACTTAATTCTTCTGTCATATATATTTCCTGTTAAACGTCGAGATCTATAACAGTTCTCTACTATAAAGATATATTAGCACATATGTGCTCATTTTGGGAATTTATAGCATTGTACTGTATAATTGCCTTGTTCTGTTACTGATTTTGGTATAACGGAAGATGGCTTAGTTAGCAATATACGGGCCAAAAGCTCACATGGCCACAATTTATATATTGTATTTTGATTACTGTATTAAGAAATTTAGCATATACCATAAAGATTTGTGTTATTGATATTTTCGCAGCACATCATTGACGTCTGCGAGAGTATGGACATTATGTCAACCATGAAGTATGTCAAGTTCTTACCTACTTTGGAACGATTATATCCATGTCTACGAGGAACAGCTGATTTATTAGTATTGATTAGTAATGCATTGTATCATGATATTATTACATGTTTGTATAATGTATTTTTGGTTTAAAATGTGTAGTTCATTACACTTCATACTATGATAACATATTTGTATTTATGTGAGTATAATTTTGCTTACATTATGATGTTGCCATCACTGTGGCGTATGTTGGTGGCACCTCCCTGGAATATACGTGTACAGTTAGGGAAATATTTTCTCTAAGAATCTGAGATATAATCTCAGCTATCGCTCCATGCGTCGAGCTAGCCTCTTATTAGGCATTATATCCGCATCATACGTGCGTTACGAGCCTGGTGTTTCTAGCTCTTGGATTTTAAAAAAAAATGTTTCATTTTTTTCCGGGGGGTGCGGTAATCTATTACGCACAGAATTTTTCTAAGACTGTGTGTAATTAATCAGTATGAATTGTACACTTTAAATTTTTTGATCAAATGTAGATAATCCTTGTTTAACTGTGGTTACATTTTAATATGGGGGTTACCTTCTTTTGTGTCTTGACTCGTCAATCCATTTTTTTCGAACGATGTCTCCTTATACGGTAGCATCGGTCAACTGTTTCTTGGAATGATTAAAACCAGAGTTGATGTTTTATTCCCTGTCCATATAAGGCGTGATTTCTGAACATAGCTTGTTGGAATGTTTCCTTCATCGTCTCGTTTTGAGTGTTACTCAGGCGTATGCGTTCTGCGCATGTCGGAACTTTAAGAGAGTTAGAATAGTCTTCCGCCCAGGGAGTCGAGGAGATGTACTGAGCAGAGAGGACGCCATGCTGCGTCTGTGATTTTTGATAGGGAATTCTGTAGTCCTCCTGTGAGTTAGTTAACTAACGAGGCTTTCCCTATATGATTCGAAAACGCCTGGAGGCGTATGTTTTTGTGGTGTTGATTCTGAAGCAAGGTAATACCCTCCTTTATTGAACTCTGTGATCTACCTAGATGTTTGACATTTTGTCGTTCTCTGCTCGCTTGTGTGTTACAGAAAGGAGAGGTTCTTCTACTAGGAATTACACCCCAGGTATCTTCATACCTGAGATCTATATATATACGGGTCGCTCTAGGCCCAGAGAACAATTTCTATGTTCTAGGATCTTCGCTATGCTAGCGATTGCACCTATGTCGAGGGTTAGACTTAGGGATGCTTTAAAGGTCAGCTTGACCTGTACTCCTGAAATGCCATTCTCGTGCGGACAGTAATAGACATATTTTTGTACATCTGATCTGCCAGCATCAGAGAGGAGTACTGATATTTATGAATATTTATGATATGAAGCTGAGGCTATCGTCAGCTAGGATTACCTATATCAACTTAGAGAATGTATGCAGATCCATGAAGAAACTTTATTAATGCTGAAAACTATGAACTGTCATGTCCATGACTTTTTGTGAAATGGATGTATCATTATCTGTCATTGTGGCGTCCGAAATAAATGATGGAAACGTCACCAGCAGTTATAACATTTCTATGACTTATACATGTCATAACTACTGTATTGTGGAACTGTGAATCTACCTCACACCTACACACACGGCAACCTACTTCAAACCAGACAAGACACCATCACCACAGCCTATATATATATTCCTGGTGTCTATAGGGGTGGTACTTACTTGGCTACAAATTAACAACGACTTGGACTTATACCTGTAAATGTTCATAGTGGCCAGATTGTGGCTTATCATCTTTAGTGGTCAGTAGTCAGCCTAAAACCACCCTTATCAAGCACCAAACACTAACTCGAACGGAGAGAAACCGGTTTGTTCATTCGGTACCTCTCTGTAAGCGAACAAGTTTGCTGGGAGAGCCCTGTCCCAGTCCTGATGATTATTTACAGTAACCTTGTGTAATAAATGTTTAATGGTGCGGTTGAGCCTCTCAACTGAATCATTGCTCATGGGATGATAGACACTACTAAGACTTCTTCCTGTGTTAAGAGTCTTCATTACTTCGTTCATCGTGTCAGACACAAATTGGGGCCCATGACCTGAAAGTAATTTTTTTGGAAATCCAAGTCTGGAAAATATTAATAACAGAGCATCAGCTATGTCCGATGTAGTTATATTCTTAAGAGGTATGGCCTCTGGCCATCGTGTACATAAGTCCATGCATGTTAATATATATCTATGACCTCTTGCAGTTGGCAAAAGAGGACCAATAATGTCCATTGCCATGTTATCGAAAGGACGAACCGATATATCGCAGACCTGAATGGCAGCATTATGGAACGCTCCACTAGAATTGGCTTTCTGGCAAGTTACACAGGAACGTACATACAAAGATACGTCTCGTGATATTCCTGGTCAGAAAAAAGACGACAACACTCGAGAACGGGTGCGAGTGTAGCCCATGTGACCCGCGCATTGGGAGTCATGTCCATGTCGTAGTATGTATGTCCTTAATGATAATGGTACTATGACCTGTTGTTTTAATTTATTCTGGTGCATACAATTCCTAAGTAGGATACCGTTCTTAATAGTGAACCAATGTTTAATTTTATTGTTGACAGCAATGTCATCATACTTGTTTACCAAGGTAAAAAATTTCTTCAAAGAATTATCTTCCCTTTGCTTGAGAGCAAACGACTCTCTGTCTATTACCGACTTAGGCTCGTAGTCAGTACTATCATCTATTTTGATAACTGTAGTATTCTCCTTTTCTAATTCATGAGCTTGAGCTCGTGTTGTCACCGCATTGGCTGTAGTCAAGTTTAGTTTTTCCCATTCTGAGATTTCCTCAGGTGTGCAGTCTTTGCTGCCATGGATACGTCCGACTGTTAAATCAGCAATTGGACTCTGAAGAAGGCACACTTTAACTTTACCTGAAAAAAATGGTGTATTAATGTCTATTATAGCAGTGGGATAATATTCAATGGTCCCACCGAAAGTGATACACTCTACAAAATCATTAGTAGAATAACGAAGATGTACTAGTGATTGACGGATGCCGGTAGTGGTTGATCCGGAGTACCTCAACACTGAAACTATGTTTCTGTTGACTAATCCTCTATTAAAAATCAATGTCCCTGCTCAATCATTTGCAGTGAGGCTAATTGCAGGAATAGGCTGTGTAACCTTCATTGATGTATTGCTGGGTTTCTGAAAAATATCATTACATTGTGGACAAATATTTGCCACATTATTATCAACAGCACAACATGACGAAGATGAATGTATTGGACTATCATTATTATGAACAATTGAAGGTGCATTGGTAGTCAATGCTATCCCTGCATTATGGTCAAACTTTGTCGGTTTCTTGAGGTGGAACGTTGTCTATTTTGAGCAACTGTATTATTATTATTATTACCTCTACCATTGTAACTCTTATGTCTTGGTCTGTAATTGTTATTACCATTTTTCCAGTTAGAGTTATTATTATTATGAGAAGTCCCATTGTAAGGTTAGTTCCACGTTTCGTTTTGTTGGAAGTTGTAGTTTCTGAAATGAGGTGCTTGGTTTCTGAATTGTGGTCTACCTCTGGATGAGTTGTTATTCGTATTGTCATTTCTATTTTTATAATAATTATTGTTACCATTATTGTTGTAATTATTTTGTCTATGATAATTATTGTCGTAATATCTCCTATGTGTACGATTCCTATCAAGGCTGTGAGCTCTTGATCTGTCATAACCATGATATGACATATTGGAAGCAACTGGTAATGGTTATCTTAACTGTGCGTTTGCAAAACACGACCCTTGATGTGCAACACAATAATTAACAGCAATTTCCTCCATAGCAGACAACGTAGAAGGTTTGCGTTCCTGCAGAAATTCACGAAGAGGTTTGCTAACAGAAGATAAAACTTTATCTCTTAGAATCAAATCCACTAACATATCATATGAGTTATTAACCCCAGCTAATTCCATCCATCTTTGGAAAGTCATTTGTATCGACGAAATAAATGCAGAAAAATCCTTGCTTGAATCTGGAAGCATGGCTTTAAATTTTTCCTTATAGCCTTCTTCAGTAAGTTGAAAACAATTCAACAACATTGACCTTGCCGTATCATAATTATTACAACCTGCAGGATCCATAGATCGTATGGCTGTTAATGGATCACCAGCCAAAAATTCCTCAAGTTTTAAAACCCACCAAGATTTATCAATTTTGTTAGCCTGACATATTTGTTCAAATCTAGCGAGATAAGACGTTAAATCGTCTGAATTTGGATTGTAAATTGGTAATCTAAACATGTAATAGCCCTTATTATGCTCTGATGAAGGTGTAGTATGTGACCCTTCATTATTGCTAACTGTAGGAACTTGTGCTCTTAATCTTTATTCTTCTAGACGAAGAAGTTGTAACTCTTTTTCTTGTTGCCTTATTATTTCTTCTTGTTTCCTTTTATTTTCTTCAGCAATACCTTTCATTTCATCTTTTGCCTCTTGTTCCTTTCTCATTTTATATTCCTGTGCTTCTCGTTCTTCTTCTTGATGCTTTAATTTGGCCTCAAGTTTTTCTTCTTCTCGTTTAGCAATTGCTTTCTGTTCTTCTAATTCTGCTTTCGCCTTGGCTAGTTCCGCCACCGCATAATCGCGCAGGGCTTCTCCTTTTAAAGAAAATTCTTTTTCCAAGTTTAACAAAATGCTCTAAAGTCAACATCTTAACTTAATAGTATATTTATTTAGTCAACTATAAATCTTACTCAACAATATAACTCAATCAATCAATTATATATGCCTAGTGGCCAACGTAGTACTATGACTAGAACAGTCTACTACGTACCCCTCAATATGCTTACCATATTCAAGGTAAGATCAAAATTTATATTTATTTATCAATATATTATAACATCATGCCATACTCATGATGAATAACTAGTAGTGACGTTGACTACTAGTGCAAATTGATGAAGTCATATTAGTGTTGCGTGGGGTGGTTTACTGGTATTGGAGGGTCCTTCGTTCGATTATTATAAGTTTAGTTGGGATGCTTGCTTACTTATCATTACACAACTTGTGTCCAAGCAAACCCCGATTCCGTACGAACTCATCCATTATTACTATAAACTTCTTACAAGAAAGAGTTTATCAGGTCAAAGGACCGTCAACAATGCAAGTTGAAGCAATCAAACGTAATCAAAGGAATGTGGGTAAGCCTTCGATTCGAGTCCAATATTTATTACAAGTTGACGCACGAAGACAGTTCACATCGGTATACATTCATATATAGTCATTAGAAATTACATGCATAGTATTCATGTCCGTCCGTGTCAAAACAATATGTCAGATGAACATCGTGGCTATATACGTGCGCTGTTGTAATCAACAGCCAGAAATGAGCACATGAGTTCTTGACAGCTACAATTTGAATCATAATGCGATTCTCCTTCCATCATTTAGTTTAATTTAATTAATCTCATACTTAGATTAATATCCGAACTGACCCTGAGTTTCTACATCGATTCATCTATATAATATAGGCTATATACTCAGCCTTTTCTCCTTGGAAGAAAATACAAGACACGACCTTCTTGCTTGACGGATAGCGTAACAAGGGCCATATAACCAAGTCACCCAGCGTGACCTTCCCAACGCGAATGCGTCATAATCTCCGCATATATTTCGCGTTCAGTATACCGTAAAATATCGACATATTCTATAAATGTTAATGACCCCTAACGTTGCGCGTGGCTAAACCCCAGCAGACGCCGTCATTTAATATAACACCGTAACAATTAGTCATCAAGTATTTTAGGCAAAATTAATCATAAGTTTTATATTATTATTATCTTATATTTATTTTATTATATTATCAATATAATATCAATTATGAATGAATAAAATACATTAGACACAGTAAACGAAAGAGTTACAACACAATATTACGCCACAATTGACAATTTACCAACATTAAAATGATTCTATAAAATAAAGTAGAATTACGGAAGTGACGAGGTATGCCAACAAAAAATTGGTCAAAATCACACTAAACTAAAACCGATGACGTCACATGGACTCATTGACGAACGTTACAATATTATATGTGAAAATAAATGATAGAAAGATTAGAAAGACGATTTAGAATATAAACAATGACAAAGCTGAATAACATTGAAACTTAGGACAGTAAAATACAACAAGTATATCCATAACTTCACAGCTAAAAACACCTAATTTTGAATAAATTCGGGCGCAAACACAGTCTGCCACGCAGTATTCGCAGTGGATGCTTTGCAGATCGAAAATATTCAAATATGCCCTATGGAACGATCAGGATTTCTGCGGTCAATTGACACTGACATAACAAAAATCCTGATTCCCGCCAACCGACCCGCTTAAACAAATAACAATAACACACAGGCATTTTACAAAACGTGTAACATGTACCAATAATATCAGACAGACAAGCCCACAAAAAAGCAAATGGACCACTGTTTGCTTACTGCACCGACAAAGGTTACTTATCTTTTTGTGTTCGACTATATTACCCGGTCAGTGCTGGCATGCATCAACGGCATAAACAGATGTTGCGAACTGTTATTCATTGTTTGACAGAGCTTCTTCTTGATCCATTACTTGCGTATAAACTTGATGCGTTATTTTTATTTGACATTTGAGAAGACTGCTAACGGCTGCGACATTGACTTTCAGCGAAAAGGTGATGACGTCAGTTTGACCTCCAGTCGTCATGCGCAATGTGTCATGCTTTCTACAAATCACGTGAGCGCATAGCAATTGTAAACAGTTCTTAGAAATGAAAATTGTCGCTCTAAATCAAATTTGGTAACCTATTGAAGGAAGAAAAAAATTTTTTCGTTCCCCACGCTGCGCCGCCACTTTGTTACCACTTTGTTGCGCGTGCTTGTGGCTTGGAGGTCTGTCTCTGCTGCTTGACATTTTATACAGTTCTTTTATTAATAAAAAGTGTTCATTCTTTCTGGTCACGTCTTTATTTGTTTTCTCTTTATCATCTTTGACTTTGTAGCGATATTTGTTAACACTTGCTTGGTTGTAGCGCGACACACGCCCATGCGACACCCACACACACACACAGTGCAAGGTCGGCTCGGCGGGTCTTTCTTTGAAGTTTAAGGACGTGAAATGTGAATTACGGTTAAAGCCAGACAATATTACTGAAGAATGAGGAAATAGCTATATAGGAATGTATGGCGGACTTTAAAAGTTTGCATTTACTGGACATTAAATTATTCACTACAAGAGAACGCCTGGTTGGAATACAATTAAATAAAAATAATTCAACAAAGGAGATAGACTAGGAATTATATCCAAAAGGATAATATTCAAATATAAATAGTTTTAAAGATAATTAATATTTTTCACCTTCATCACATCTGCTAAAAGTTAGCTAATAATCTTTAAACATTTATTATAACTACATGCCTAAACGGATTTAAATATAAATTGGATAGAATGAAAGCCTCATATGGGGAAAAGGAAATAATACCTAGGAAGGAAGGAAGGATATAAGTGTGTAGTGAACAGAAGAGAAAACAAGTACAGGAAAAACACAGATTGCTTCAAATTGCCTCAAATCAGGAGATGAAACGAAAATCTTTTGGGGAATTTAGGAGGTGCTTTCTCGGACGGGCGAGAGACTGAAATATAAGGACAGAGCGGCGCATTGGAAATCACACACACCAAATCCAGAAGCCAGAGTGAGAAACTGGAAGACAGTATCTGCAAGAAAAGTTATTTTTTCACGCTGCATGCAGGGCAGATTAACTTCAACCAAAACAGTCTCACCGTGAGCTTATAAATCCTAAGAGGGTATGTAAGTTTATTAAAAATATATGTATTACTAATATCATTTTATTTCAGATTTTATTTCTGATTGATTGTAGCAGATATAATAAAAAAGGGAATGACGCTAACCAGAGATAACCTTCACCGGCATTGTCAGGAAGCATAACCATTAATTGGTTAACCACATATATCATGGCTAGTTCTTCAACGGACTGACCGATACGAGAGTAGATTTTTGTTTTGTTTTTTTTAAGTCCATTTCACACATATTATTCTTGCCTGGAAGCTTACGACATACCAGCAAGTACATAAGTGACTTGACATCCATAAGTGGAAGGCAAAGGTTATATCGTACCCATGTATCACAACATGTGATTTATTCATGTATATTGTTAATTCTGCACAGTATACATTATCTTATCATGCTATCTCTGTAACATACTACCATGATTCATTCATTTATATACAAACACTGAAGACATGGTCGCATCATGAACAGCAGTGGGTGGTGAGATTGTTGGAACAACATGGCCACCTATTACCTTTTGTTCCAGGTTTTATGATCAATGTTTATGATCATTCCTGATCGAGAAACTAAAGACTTGAAGAAGTTGATCTAGCTCACTGAAGCCTAGAGGTCAACCACTCTTTAACACCTTAGTCCCCCGTAGTTATAGGGCGGGCTGAGGGAAAGTCTTCCGTACTCCAGTGTGTCGGAGGAACCTCGAGCAGACGTGGCTAATAACATAGGATGAGTTTTATGTGTATCCATCCAACAAATCCTGTGAGCAGTTTCTAAAACGACTGTTTAATGATGACAACTAGATGGCAATAGATAATGTGACAAACTTGTTTTATAAGTTCAGTGGAAGATAAATCCAAGACTTTTTTAGCTTGTTTATTTGATTTGTAACTGTAAATAATCATACATTTTACCATCTTACAACAACCATTTCTCATTACAAGAATATATAGATGTACATAATAAATTGGATAATTGTACTCATTTGACTTGTTAAATTTTTAACTGTTAAAATTTTGAGTTACCTTTTCAAATTTAATTATATTATCACATAGGGTTACGATAGCGAAAGTAGCAACGTATACTTCTGAAGCCTAATCTATTGACCAGCTCAGAGTATTCACAGCTGTAACTCACTTGTGATACCAGTGTACTTCTCGGGCGCTGGAACTTCATACTTTCTGGAGAGAGATTCTACTTCTGCTCTACCACTATCATCATAATAGGAAAACCTTTCGCTACAGACTTATTTCTTTGGAGTGATCGTGCTTATATATGAAGGTGACGAATGTTGGGTGAAACTGATCAAACTTCAACGATAGCTAGTTGATAAGTACATAGGTGGTACGAGTCCACAAGATACATTTTATTTACGGTACGAAATCCACAAGACATAGTATTAATCAATTATACATAATGTTCATGCAAAATATAAGAGCGTCTCCTGTATTTACTTCATCAATCGTCACAACGTCTGGCTATTTACTCGCGATTCCGTATGTCGGTAATCCGGTAACGAATAACCAAAGTTTGGCGATAATTATAATTTGGATACTTATTAATAATATACTCCCTGCAAATCTTCTTGAACCGAAGAATGATTCATCCATCAAAAATGAGACGTTATTCGTATCCATAACAAGTCGGTAGACCCTGGTGCCTTATAATAGAAAAACCTCCACACAATTACTATCATTAACGGGAGCGTTGAAAAGTCACCTCTGGCTAGGACGGAATTCAGAATACAAAGAGTACAATTATAATGTCGTCAGGTGTTAGCATACCAACGCAACACGTCATCATAAATCTAAGCAACTCTACAAATTTGCGATCAATACCGTGAAGCGCGAAACATAATATATATTAATAGCATTTCAAACCCCTTAATGCGTAACTTTAAAAGAGCTCACTATAAAAGTGGCTAACATCATTAACCCTGTCGTAACACTGAGGTTTCTAGTCTCGTGTGAACTTATACAACCACCAGCGAGTTAAACATATCATATGTAAAATATAAAATGATTAAATGTATATTATACCTCACCCATATCGTGTTTTTTTTTTTCTACAGCCATCTGGCACAGGAAGACTTCCGTATAATCTGGCCACAGGTTTTGGTATCGTCTTACATGTAGTCGAGTATTACTTGAATGATAATCCCACTATTATCATGTTTATAGCTTCCGATGACTTTTTGGTTTCCAGTATTATAACGTCAGCCACATGAGAGATCTAGTCATACCACTTCAATCCATTTTTTTCTACGCTAGCATCAATTTATGAAAGTCTGCAGCTGTTTGGTTGTTATTTTTGTTGTTCTACGTGTGTCAGAGCCACACAATAGGAATGACTTGACATGTGAATTGAAAATTCTCATTTTTGTGTTTAACCTAACTATTTTTGACTTCCACATATTTCCTAATGCAATGAAAGCTCCTCTAACCTTTTGTATTCGTGTCTTCCTATCATTATCTGTCCATCCAACTGTATCTATATTGCTGCCAAGGTATATGAGGCAGATCAACTTGAGTATTCTTCGTGCTGTGGACCGATTCCCGGCTGAGATCTTCTAACGTCCTTTCTGTAGAAACTTCTTCATCTTCTTCTCCTTCAAGTACCGTGCCTGGTGCCTTAGGAGATCACGTCTCTCCACAACTTCCTGTTTCCAGTACAATTTATCGATTCTGCTGTTGACTTCTATCCATGCCACAATGTCAGACTGTCCAGTACTCGCTCTCTTTTTCTCTTCCCCTATCTCTTTGGCCTTTAATCGTACCTGTTCTTACCATATATTCCAGCTTTTCTCTTCTCATAACATGCCCCAAAATAGTGCATTGCTTCTTTCTAACTTGTGAAATAAGTTTCCTTTGTGTAGTGGCCTCTTTCAGGATATCTTCGAGACTCTTTTATTGCTGTCCATGGTATTTTTAACATTTTTCTGTAAAATCCCACCTCTGTTGCCTCTAGTACCTTCCCTGTTTGTTTACTAATTGTCCATGACTCACTCCCATATGTCAGGATTGGTTTTATATAACACTGAAAAACTCTCTTTCTTACATCCAATGACAAAGGACCGTTGCATAAAATGCTCTTCATTTTATAGAATGCTGCTTTTGCCTGAACTATTCTGCTCTTCATTTCTGAGATGCATCCTTTATCCGTTGTTATTAATGTGCCCAGGTATTTATTGACTTGTTCTAAAACGGTTCCATTTACTTTGATTGTGCATTCTGGGGACGCCTTTTTCTTTGAGACGACAATTACTTCTGTCTTTTTGCTGTTAAGGCTAAGGTCTTTATTTTCACTTTCTATCACTATTGTATCAATCATTTCCTGCAGCCCCTTTTTCCCCTTAGACTGTCTCATTAGCGTATCTCAAGTTGTTTATATTATATTTGCCGAATGATACTCCTGACATGTCCTCTAGAGACAGCAGTCACTGTAGAAACAGTGCGCTCTTTCATCTATTGCTTTCGTTTTGTTAACGTTCATGCTTCTTGGAACAGAGAATTTCCTACCACAGGTACATGGATATTCCACCCACTGATCTGAATTCTAAGTCTATACAGCTGACCTGGTCGACTCTATTCGCATATTTGATTGGCATAAGTGTAGAGGATGTGAGAAAGATTTCAGTTATTTCGAATTCATTTAGATTTATGCCAAATAAAACACCAGGTGTTAATGCGAATCTAAGTGACAGCTCTACACCTATGGACTGTCTCAAGGCTCTGTTGACATATGATGTTCTTCAGCTTTTATGTGATTCAATAAAGACATATGCATCGTATAAATGCATGATGAACAATCCACAGAAAAGGAGGTCTATTTATTCAAGCTGGACACCTCTTACTATATTTGAGCTGATAAAATTTTTGGCCATACTTATAGCAATGGGAATTGATGTTCGACCAAGCATCAAGCACTACTGGTCGAGAAAGGAAATTTTTTATACTGCAATTTATCACACTATGTTCAAACGTGAACGCTTTGAAAGTATTTTTCATACAATGCTGCACTGTTCACAGCCTGATTCTGAAAGTACAGCCAAAATAGAATACTTTATGAATCTGCTGTTAGCAAGATTCAACGATGCATTTTATCCATTTGAAAATTTATCGCTGAAGCTTCGTCATCTTGAAACAAAATCATTTCTTGATGACAATAACTCAATTCTTGTGACTGTGTGGAAAGATAAAAAGGCAAAAAAGCCTGTGATTATTGTGTCCTCCAAGGCTTCAGTAGAAAATATTAGTAAATCAGATAGGAGAAAGAATTTGAAAACAAAACCAAAAGTTATACATAAATACAAGGTATAACTTTTCCATGAACGGATGCGACCGCGTCGATCAAATTTTGTCTTATTATAATAACTTCAACAGGAAAACTTACAAATGGTGGATAAAACTGTTCCATTGGCTTTTAGAAATATGCCAGAGTAATGCTTTTATTCTTTATACTCTGACAAGAAATAAGAAAAGGAAACATAATATTTTAGATCTCAAGCTACAACTCATCAAAGAACTGACCGAGGCAGCAGCCACTTTGATGCCGGAGGATGTACAACAAGGATCTTCTCTGCTGTTACTTGGTAGACCCAGAATGTCAAATGCTGTTGAGAGACTTCAAGGATCTCTGCATCTTATTATGTGGTCTGGCACCAGAAAAAGTGCATTCATTGCAAAGCATCCAGGAGTTCTTTTGTGTGTAAAGGATGTACTGCCAATCCTCCACTGTGCGCAAAGTACTGCTTCGAACAGTACCACAGCAGCAAGAAATACGTTTTTATACTGACAGCCCCTTTTCAATAATGTGTAGTTATGTTTTCTTGAAAAATTAGTGCCATTTATGTGATTGAAGTTGTGTTTTCATGGACATGGAAGTTTAGGATGCAAGCTGTGAATTTTAAAAAGTTTTAGTGGAATTTCTTCAGTGACACTTGTGTTACTACTATGTGAAAAATGAAAAAAACTGGATGTTCAATCACAGTTTTGTTACTTTTTCTGTATTACCAAATGGATTACCTACAATTGAAAACAATTATAATGTATTGTGACAACAATTTCTGATGGAGGCCTTAGGGAAGTGGAAATTTTTTTTTCCATAATTTTATATCTTTTTTTGTTGGTATGTAATTTTTAGCCTAATATAACTACTAAATTATAAATTTAGTAAAAACAATTAATATGTTCATAATGCCCATTCATTTTCCTTTAATTTCATATATAATAAACTATACTTTACTTATAATTAGATATTTTATCTCAGTAAACCTAACTTATGAATTTGCAAACTTTTGAGGTCTAAAAATAATTCCGGCCAGAGGAGAAAATAATTACGTACAGAATCAGCTAGCGGAGGTTTAATAAATTATTTTGTAAGAAGGAGAATTTCATCAACACCAAATAAGACATTGAACGATCTAAATAGAAAAAGAAACGAATTGGTTAGAAGATACAGTGAAGTCTCTAATCAGTAATATGCGTGGGCTCTTTCGAGGAAAATCAAGCACAGAAAGGAAGAAACTAAAAAATTTATGACAATTTATTTGTTTTTTGTTTGTCATGAAATGCGACGTGAGTGGAATAGCATCGGATGTGCTTGATTTGCCTCACCTTATCCCCAATCTCGGCAGCCTACTATGTTCAACCAAAGTTTTTGTTATAATTAGTGTGTTCAATGTAACTTTATTTTAGTCTTCGTTTTTATTTCCACCATAATGTTATTTACAGTTGATTGTACTTAGAAAAAAAGGTAAAGGAACCCGTTACACGCCCATTTGAGGCATATTGGGAATATGGTGTTAGGCCCATATTATCTTGACCGTCGGCACACGAGGGGTGATGTGGTCGGCATCACGCCGGCCGCCTTAACCTTCCCAGAGTAGCTCTGGTACCCTTTTGGGGCTGGGTCGACCCAGGAGCCGTTTGTGGCCTAAAAATTTTTCCGCCTCATCTGGGGATCGAACCATAGACCACTGCGCTAGGAAGCCAGTGCACTAACCACTATGCTACCGCGATTGTACTTGGTGGTAACTATTTACAGCGAGATTTTGCGCTTATTTTTAAAAATATTATCAGCATAATCATTATGTTCTTGGAGTTTTCACATGTTGATGTTGTCGCGAGAGGTTAAGTAATTTATGAAGAATAGAGACAACAAGGTGTATCAGGTGAAACAAGGATAGTTGCCAGAGAAGAGTCTGGTCTTATAAGAAATACCACATTCTCAGAAAAGAGCAATGGTGTATCGAGTTCATAGGTTTAAAGTCAGGCTGTAAAGAATTACTGGCCGAGATAGTAATATTCAGTACCAGTACTCTATGGTGCCTCCCTCGGAATTCTACCTATGGGCTGTTATGGTATCTAGGGGAATTAATTAAATTCAAAGTAAACTGAATTCAATGCTGACATAAAAGTAATCAAAACAGTGCACTACAATTTCTTAATTGTATTTATATACATTCATCTGTTTTGTTTTGTTTGTGTAAACACAAAACATAAATATAAAAAAAACACTGATGATGTTGCATGTATGTACACCAAATAGAAGTCAATTACTAAAAGTAAAGTCTTTTCCTTGTTGCTAAGGCTCCCTTGTTATGAAAATAGTCTTAGTTCAACTAATCACTCTAAAACCCCTGTTAATGATTGTACTTGAATTTATTTTCAGTATTTGGGTGGTAGAAATTGAAAACTGTCACAATTGCTTCAATGTTACTGAGATCACTTGAATTCAAAATAGTTCTATGTTATGTAGCTTTTGAAAACTGTCACTCTGACTAAAGTCTATACTGTTACTAGACTAATTTAAGCATCACTGTTTTCATCACTACAAAGTTAAAAAGGGTGTGGTACGCCAATGCTCTGCGAGTCAGTCTTGTCTAATGGGACTTAACTTCTTCGCTTTCGCCTTTTAAATTGAAGCAGGAATATAAGATGGAGAAGCCCAACACTCAGGGCCCCCACTCTTCAAACTGATGTAGGTACGGGGTGCTTGTTCAAATCATACACCGCTAGGTACAACACCAAGATTCGTCTCTGCTAACAAGGTGAGTGACAGGATACCTCTGACCTGAAATATAATAGGTCCTACATAGCATCTGGCTCTAAAATCCTCATACCCAGATTGTAGATTAGTGAGGCAGTTCAGAATAAGTGATGGTAACTTAGGAAAGGTAAACCCAGTCAGTGACATATAGGTTTATGCAATAAAATAACACAACATTTAAAAAAAACTCTTTCCTAATATGTCCATGATTGACATCACTAAAACTACATAGGCCTTATGGTGAGTGTTGAGTGTATATTCAAACAATACATTAAATTACTTTCTTTCCTCTTTTACTTATTCCTGATAGTATTGTCCAGTCCAGCAATAAAAAAAAACACTTTAAAAGCTTCTGAAAACTAACAGCCCTCATTCCGTCCGGCCTTTGCTTTAATGTTGATTATAATTTATACAGCACAAGGCGGCTTTCCTTCTACAAATCACACAATGAGATTTTACACACAAAATCACTTCCATTAACCACTAGTAATTAATATTATACATATTATGACTTAATTCTCTTACCTACAATCTCAGATTCAACAGGCTTTTAATAAACCAATGCAGTCTGCATCACTTGCAAATGTTAAGGGAGCTCTGCGGCAGTATCTGACATCTGTCCTCTGACGAATTTGTTTATGGCGGTTCAAGAGAAATATTCAAGATTAGCTTCCTTTTTTATTTACAGATAGCGGGCGACTAGGAGACAAGCGATTCCATTGGCTGGCCGGGTCCGCTTTTGTTTACTAAAATTTCTGTAAAGCTGAGGCTTTCTAACCGATCTGTAAATCTTCCAAAACTTCGATAATTTATTATTCCGGTGTTTACCAACCGATTACTTTCATCGAGGTCTTGTTTAAACCTGCCAAATGGGCGCTACCATTCTAACAAGCTATCTTTTTTCTGCCTCCCTTGTAGCGTTTGCAATCGCAGTCGAAATCGAGGAAAACAGCCTCCGCTGTTAGTTATTATTGCATGTAAACTTTCATAACCCCTGTGTCCACGCGTCTACAACTTAAATCCCTGTATCCAATGCAAGCTTTTGATTCCAACTATCTTACTGTGCTAACTGTTCCGTGGGACATACCCTATCCTTTAAAAATACACATTCACGTTTGCACACATATCATCTAGTTATCCTGCATCCTAAGGGTTGCTGCTACTGGTTTTCAGCTCGTGCGGCGATTGGTCGAAACATTTGTAGCACATTCCGATATAGGTAGGCAAGGTAGGCTCTCGTTAATTGCCATTAGATATTGGTTCAGAACTACGCTACAGATAGCCCCCAATTTTTAAGCAAGAGATATCTGTCGAGCTTCAATCTGAGACCAATAACGAGGCAATCATCCAGCAGGAATCTATTCTTTCTCTTTCCATCCTGGTTCTTATCAGATGGGTGCCTAATTAGAAAATCTGCCCCTACATTCTGAGATCCAGGGATATACTCAATCGTAAAGGAGTATGGCTGAATTAAAAGGAACCACCTCAACAATTTTGCGTTACAATGACGAGTTTGTGCGAGAAAAACCAGTGGCTGGTGGTCACATTGAACCACGAAATGTCTACCATAAAAATAAGTCTGAAACTTTTGTATGGTCCAGACCAACGCCAAACATTCTCTCTCATCAGTTGAGTAGTTCCTCTCAGCCTTATTTAATTTGCGGCTGGCATGAGCAACTGGGAATAATTCTCCAGGCTGTGCTTGAGATCCTTGCAGTAAAGTGGCACCTATCCCAATATTGCTCGCATCCGTCCTAACCACAAATTCCAGATTGATGTCTGGCAGTCTCAGATTAGGCCAACTTGTGAGTTTTTGTTTTAGCTCTGCACATACCTTCTCACATCCCGCTGTCCACTCAATTTTGACTGGTTTGCCTTTCCTGGTTAAATCAGTCAATGGAGCACTCAAGGTGTTAAATTCACGGATATACTTTTATAAAATCCGCAAAATGATACAAACGATCTCACATCCTTCTTTGTTTGAGGTCTTGGTGCTTTTTGCAGCTTTTCTAAATTCTTGGGGTCATGCGTCATGTTTCCTTGATACACTTTATGACCCACAAATTCCAGTTCCTGGCAACCAATACATTATTTTGTGGGGCGAGCGGTCAATCCTCCTTCTCCGAGTCTGTCCAACAACATTTCCAGAGTTGATATGTGTTCCTCAAATGTCTCGGTTGCTGTGAGGATATCATCCATAAAATTGCTGATAGCTGAGTTGTGTAAGCGATCTAGTAACGTCCTAAACATCCTGAAGAACACACTCTTAGCGTTTTTCAAACCAAAAGGCAATACATTAAATTTACAATGCCCCTCCGATGTGCTAAAGGGCAGTAACGGTCTGATTACAGGCTTGACAGGAATCTGAAAATAACCCTTATTCAGATCCATTTTTGAGGAATACTTTGCCTTATTCAATCTTGCAAACAGTTGATTTGTGTCAGGTAATGGATCTGCTTGTGACTCTGTTACGGCATTCAGTTTTTTGTAGTCAATCCAGAGCCGATGTTCGCCTGTTGGACTCCTCGGCAAAACTACACTAGCGCTGTAAGGCAATTCTGATTCTGAAATGATGTTTTCCTTCAACAAGTATTTGTTGCTGTAATTATTGATGGAGTTTCAAACGTCGATTTATTGGTTGTATGTTTTTCACCCTAGTCAGAGTTATGGAACTATGTCTTAACTTTGCGGTGTCAGGTTGATTAGGAGTTATCTCCCTTTTTGGTTCATTCATTGGGTTTGACCTTTAGGGTCAAAGGTAAAGAGTTCTAGGCTTTGTGCCATGCGCAGTGGTAGCGCGCAAAATTAGACTTCCGTCAGGTAGGGTTGTGATCTGGCTTCTGTAGGACGTGAATGTCCGTTGTATTCTGGGGAAGGAAAATCTTCGAAGTGACTGCGTTGGCAGTTTTCCCCAGTGATTTACTGTACGTCAGGAATGACGACAGTGTTGTTTCTTGTGTTCTGAGGATTCGTTTCAAGGTAACACCGACTTTTTCAATACTACGCATTCGGTTGCAGAATTTGTTAAAGGATTACCTAGCAGTGAGAACAGCTCACCGTTCCTGTAATGCAGAACTTATATTTTGTGCTCAAGGTAGCTATTTAAGACTATTCGTCTTCATATGATCAGAAGTCCAGTGACGAAGTTATATATGGTGGAAACCGCAGGTTGGCGGTATATTTATACAAACATTATAGCATGGTTTATGCAACCTGCGTAATGAAGAGTACACAGCTGACGTCATGTTGAGGTCTGTGTAATGGCAACTATTCTACCGCATGAACAAATGTAACTGGCGTGTTATGCCAAGTTGAACGACGGCCCTGGTAATAGGATTACATGAGTTAAGGGCTCGTCTTTTGTATGACGGAGTTATTCAGGTATCTGACGCGTTCAGTCAGGGATACCAAAGCGGCATTATGAACTGTACATTAAATAACATACCACTATTGACATGCCCACATATTTGAATGTTCACCAGCCTTAGAATGCCTGATATGTACCAAGCGATTTCAATTAACATGATGTACATGAACCGGTTCAAATTGGCTGTTCCTGTGTGATTCTACTGTTAGTCCTGTAAATAAATGTATGAACTGTCACAAGTAGTTTCAACCATCATTGACTTCAGTACGAGTGTGAATGGGTGTTTTGTGCAACTATATATGAGCCTAAACACATTCGCATCTCTTCACACCCATGTCTCATCATTCTCATCATCGCACAAGAACCATGTATGCTGTCAGCGTGAGTGACCCAGATCTTCAACTACACATCAACAAGAGCATCACGCAGAAAAAAACCAACTAACATTTCCGGACGTTAACATTTCTGGTAGGCCAGTTCCGTGGGCTTTACGGCTTCAATTTTGGTTTATGATACAGATTGGAATCACCGAGGTTTACATCTGATGATAACACACATCCGTAGTACTCTACATTTCGAAGTTTTGGCTACACAGGACAGTAGAAATAGGTCATCGACTGTTGACCCACATAAACAGTGTTAGCATCTATGTGATAATGCTACATGAACCACAGTTGGTACAAGTACTGGAGTTAGCATCTAGGCAATATTGCTAAGTGGACCACAGCTGCACTCAAGTAAAGTATTTTTTGTAAACAGTACCGCTGGTTGTTTACCGTTACAGTCAACAGACCCTTCAACGTTTGAGCATTCAAGTCACGTAGTTCGAGGTCAACTGTTTGTGTAAACAGTACCGTCTACGAACTTTTCAACATTGGGCATCAAGTCTCAACTATTCATTGAGAAGGTCATAGTGACTTTATGTTCCTGGAGACCACTACATGTTATTGTGGATCTAACAATCATTGCGCGCTTGACATTGTACTCCCGTGTTGACAAAGAGCAAGAGAGTTACTATATTGTTATTTGTAACTGAAATTTGTTTGCAACACATTCCATTGATGATATATATGTTATATGTGATATTGTGGTGTATTTTTCTGTTGTTTTCAGCGGGTTTGGTTGGGAAAGGTGACTCCTTTAGATAATACGACATAACAGAGGTTATCTATTGAGAGCGTTTTCTGTAGGGACTGCAAATTTCCTTAATTGGGATTTGCTAGCGACAATTGTTGCTATTTACGTTTAGCTGTGACGAGATTAGTTAGTGTTGTTTTCGTTATTGTTTCCACTCTTTGATTTACGATTTGTTTTGTTTGTATCTGTTCGTCTCTCCTTACTTTCATTTATTTCTATATGACTTTTTTGTTTATAACAGTGTTGTCATTTGTCTTGTTTACTTTTTGCAGTCATCTTGACACATTTTTGTAACATTTTCCTTAGTTTCGCTGTATTGTTTATTTGACTTCTGCGAACGTTTTCGGTTGTTGTTCTGTATCTTTGTCCTTGTATTTATTATTGTCATACCCAGTCTACATACATATACTTGGTCATGTATTATTATTATTGTTATTAATATGATACACCATTCATATTGAGATTATGGATAGAATATTATTATAAAGAAACAAGGTAACCATACAATGTCTTTGACTGAGACTTGTCTCTCAAAGAGAGTGAAATAAATTGAACTGAGTATACAAGTCTAATATTGAAGACTTGTCTCCCATTGAAGTGGGATAAGGTAATTTATTTAATTTTTCAGGTTACTGATCTCATTAGACAGAATGTCTACACTGGAATACTTCATTGGACAAGGGAAATCCCTTGGCAAGTCTGGTAAAGAATTAGAAGAATTCGCGACTGCTCAATTCGCCATGGTATTAAAGTCAGAAGAAAAGAGACAAAAAGAGGAAAATAAATTGAAAGCAGAAGCTGAACAAAAGAAAGCAGAAGCTGAGCAAAAGAGGATAGATGCTGAGAATTTAAGATTGCAGATGCAAGCTGAACAAATGAAGATAGATGCTGAGAATTTAAGGTTGCAAATGCAAGCTGATGAAAGAAAATTACAGTTGGAAATGGAAAAACAAAAACATGAAGCTGCTGCAGAAGAAAGAAAACTTCAAGCAGAGGAAAGAAAACTTCAAGCTGCTGCAGAGGAGAGAAAACTTCAAGCTGCTGCAGAGGAGAGAAAACTTCAAGCTGCTGCAGAGGAAAGAAAACTTCAAGCAGAGGAAAGAAAATTTAAAGTTGCTGCAGATGAAAGAAAACTTCAGGCAGAGGCGGAAAATAGAAGATTAGATAGGGAAGCCGAGGAAAGGAAAGAGAAACAGAAAATGGAACATGAGGAAAGACTCGCAACTTTGGAATTAGAGAAATTGAAAGTGACAAATATGGGTGCTCATCAAGCAAGTTCGGGCACAACAAAGGAGTTTGCTAGTAAGATCAAATTACCTCATTTCAATCCTTTAAAGGACGATATAGCGGATTATCTGGATAGATTTTACTTTTTATGCGATTCGCATAAGATAAAAACAGAAAAACAGGTCAAACAATTGATGCAATTTTTTACAGGTGAAACAGTGACTACTCTTATGACAATAGAAGAACATAACAGAACTGATTATGATGTTGTCAGAGCAGCATTACTAAAAAAATATCAACTAAAAGAAGAAGATTATCGTCTTCGTTTTAGGACAATGTTGCCAGAAAATGGGGTGGATTTCTCTGATTTTGTTACAAAGATACGTCGTACATTTACACGATGCATTGAGTTGTCTCAAACTGAGAAAACATATGAAGGTCTAATGGACTTATTACTTAGAGACAAAGTTTTGTCATCTGTTAATGATTCTTTCCTTGCATTTCTTCATGAGCGTAAGCCCAAAAACTTAAAAGACATGGAGGAATACTGTTGCCAGTATGCCACCGCGCATCCCCATGCTACAGTTAGCAATTCTAAAGTGAAAGAAGGGTTGCCAGTTGCTTCGGCAGCACCATATGGCCCTAATTTCAATAAGAAATTTCAGGGTGCTCAACAAAACTGGAATAGGAAAAGTAATCAGAATTACACTCAGAATCAGAGTAATCCAACATATAATGGTTCTTCTTCTAAGAACTGGAGACGAGATGGTAGTTCTCGTAATTTTGGTTGTAATAATTTTAGACACTTTCGCAAAGGTTATCACAATAAAAACTACCCAAGCTTTTCTACTCGGGATAATCATTCTCGACTTCAAGAATATGACATTGGTGAATATACAAACCGGGACTCAAACCGGAATGATAATTACAATAGACAATATGATAACAATTACAGGGGAAATGATAATCGCGGTAGACCTAGATATAATAAAAGGAAAGCTTACCAACAGGCAAACTCTGCACAACAAGAGTTTGTTGGAGCCTGTAATCAAGTAAATGATAGTGGGAACTCTAATGCTATCACTGGTTGTGCTTTCGATTTTGGGAGAGCAACTGAATGCCCCTAATGCTCAACATTGTTCGAGCCATCGTCTGTATCTACCTTAATTTGTGGTCACCCTCTTCCCGCTCTTCCTGCTACAGTTGCGCATGATGGGAGAGGATCTCTCATCTTGCATAAAGGTCTAGTGAATGATAGTCCAGTCTCAGTGCTTTTTGATTCTGGATGTACTACTGTCGGGGTTAGACAGTCTCTAATAGATAAACGCTGTTACACGGGAAAGGTGGTCAAATGTGTTACATTTGGGGGTACCATGGAAAAATATCCTACTGCTGTCATTAGCATTGATACTCCCTTCTTTACAGGAGATGTCCACGCGTGTCTTCTTCCTAATCCTATTTCGGATCTTATAATCGGTCGTATTCATGGGGTTAAGGAATGCACCCCGCAACAAATTTCTATTTGGGAGGAACAAAATATCCAAACGGTCAATGCAGTGGTAACAAGAGCCCAAGCTCTTATCCCTCCAACTTCATCTGATGATAGTAATGGAGTTGATAGCCAAGACGATCACTTGGTGATTTCGCATGACTCGTTTGTTAAACGACAAGAAGAAGATCCTTCTTTAAAGAAATTCTTCCTTCTCGCAAAGAAAGGTGATCCTAATCAGAATACGAATCACAGATCGTATATCACTATGAAGAATGGTATATTGGTACGAATGGTACAACACTCGGACAAGTCTATGCATTCGCAAATTCTTGTGCCTAAGTGTATGAGAGCCTTAATTCTTCAACATGCACACGATTCTCAGTGTGCTGGACATATGGGTTTTTCCAGAACTAAGACTAGAGTCCTTGCGTCTTTCTTTTGGCCATTCGTGAACAAAGACATACGAATTTATTGCCGATCTTGCAAAATTTGTCAAGAGGTCAAGTCTAGAGGTCCTAGACATGCTGCACCTATTCAGGCCGCAGATATTCCTATTCGGCCGTTTCAGAAAATGGCAATAGACATTATTGGCCCGTTTAAGATTAAGTCAGCCAGAGGACATCAATTTATCCTTACTTGCGTTGACATGTGCACGCGTTGGCCAGAGGCTATTCCTCTTAAAAGCATATCAACTGTCGATATCGCAGATGCTCTTTGGCTCATATTTTCTCGTCTGGGATTCCCCGGAGAAATACTATCAGACCACGGCACTCAATTAATATCGGACACTATGTCTCAGGTAATGGCTACTCTGGACATTAAAAGGTCTCTCAGTAGTATTTATCATCCAATGTCCAATGGATTGGTTGAACGTCTTAATAGGACACTAAAGAACTTACTTGGCAAGATAACGGAGGATCATCCTGATGATTGGGACAGGGTCCTACCTGCAGCTCTCTCTTTGCTTATAGAGAGGTTCCCAACGAGCATACAGGATTTTCTCCTTTTGAACTTGTCTTTGGCGCGCAACCGCGCGGTCCTATGTCCTTGCTACACGATCTGATCACTGCCGATAATATTGACGATGATACACAATCGTCATATGAATATGTCATTGCTCTTAGGGAAAAAATTATCGAATCATGCAGGTTAGCTACTTCATCATCAGAATTTGCTAAAGAAAAGGCTAGGCGATTCGCTAATAAGAAAAGACGCCTACGTCAACTTTGTCCTGGAGACAAAGCGTTTGTCTTACTTCCCTCGAGGGAAAACAGACTTCTCATTTCTTGGAAAGGTCCATACACTATAGTCTCTAAAATTTCGGATGTCGACTATATTGTCGATGTTGATGGAAGGCATAAAACCTTTCATATAAATATGCTTACGGAATTTATTGAACGACCAGACTATTTACAGCCTATTTTCCAGGCGACGGACGATTCTCCAGTCCAACATGGTCATATCTCATCCCTGTCCGTTATACAGGATGAGGAAACTACTTTTTCTGATGTTAACTTACCTCTTCCATGATTCCACTTAATTCTACGGAATCATGGAAAAAACGTTACCGTCTCTTCGAACTTGTCTTTTGAGGAACAGCGTCAAGTATCTTCTACGCTACAATCATTTCAGGATGTCCTTACCGACATTCCTGGACACACACATGTCATTGAACATGACATCATACTTACTGATCGTAATCCGATCAGAGTAAGACCATACCCTATACCTATTCATTTTCAAGCACAAGTCGAGAAAGAATTGGATGAAATGATTCAATTGAAAATAATTGAACCATCCACTTCAGCTTATTCTTCGTCGATGGTTATTGTTCGAAAGAAAGACAATAACATACGTCTTTGCGTTGATTATCGCAAATTAAATCAAGTTACGAAGTTCGATGCTGAACCTATGCCTTTATTAGATGATCTACTTATTAGACTTTCTAAATAAAGCTAAATTCTTTACTAAACTAGACTTGTCGAAAGGTTATTGGCAAGTCCCTTTGACGGAACACGCCAAACCTCTCACTGCTTTTTCAACACCTAGGGGTTTATTTCAGTGGAATTTTATGCCTTTCGGGCTTATGAACGCCCCAGCAACTTTCGTGCGCATGATGCGACGAATTCTATCGTATCGTACAGATGTCATCGCCTATTTGGACGACATCTGTCTGTTCAGTGATACTTGGGAAGAACACTATTTAGGTTTAAATGAATTACTATCTACTCTACGTGAGCATAGTTTGACTGCAAAACCCTCTAAAGCTTTTGTTGGGTTTAGTGAAATTTCTTTCCTAGGTCATCGGGTTGGTCATGGTCTGTTGAAGACAGAGGACCAAAACATTTCTAAGATATTAAATATCTCAGTCCCGAAGACAAAAAAGCAAGTACGTAGTCTCTTGGGATTAATACAATTCTATGGAAGATTCATTGATAATCTATCCTCCATTATGGCACCACTTTCAACGTTATTAAAAAAAGGTTCTCCTAATATGGTGCGTTGGTCCCAAGAATGCCAATCGTCATTGGATCAGGTTAAGAATTTGTTCTCATCTCATCCTATCTTAAGACTACCAACGATTGATAAGACTTTTGTCCTTCGTAGTGATGCCTCTTCCACTGGGATTGGAGCGGCACTAATGCAGGAGTATTCAGGAACTCTGCATCCTGTAATGTATATTTCTAGGAAGCTGAATGCGGCAGAAAGGAATTACTCGGTTTTAGACCGTGAATTGTTGGCCATGGTTTGGTCCATTCTTAAGCTACAAAGGTTCCTTCTGGGCGCGCATTTCATTATGGAAACCGACCAAAAAGCTCTTACAGCTATGCAAAGTAAGGATTTGAAGAGCTCGAGATCTACTCGTTATGCTATTGCTCTTCAACCTTTCCATTTTACGGTGCGAGCTATCCGTGGTTCGGATAATGTGATGGCAGACATATTGTCTAGATGCCCACATGATTCCATTTAAATCTTATGTCCTAGATTTCCTGATACACTTCCAGACTTATGTCTGTTCTTAATATCATAATATATATTAACACAATTGTTTCACTAGTTGGATGATGTATAATGACTTTAACAAATTTGGTTATGTCCATCCATGATATATATCCATTAGATATGTTGATGGTATAGTATTGTAGTTCATGATATTTGTATATTGCTATAATTATAGTATTTGACAATTTTTGATATCTATGATTGGTATTGCCAGCAACTTAGGTTTCTTTAATGGTACCTACCGAGTTTGTTTTGCTTAGAGGAAATATTTTCTCTTATGATGAGGGATGATTTTTACTCTCTCCAGACGCTTTATTTATGCGTCTATTGTACCTGATATTAGGTTCATTCTTTCATGGGCACATAATTGATGCTTGGGCTATCTTGCTCATGGATATGTTTTAAAAAAAATGTGTGTCATTTTTTTTTACAGGGGGGCTGCAGTAATATGTTGCTGTAATTATTGACGGAGTTTCAAACGTCGATTTATTGGTTGTATGTTTTTCACCCTAGTCAAAGTTATGGAACTATGTCTTTACTTTGCGTTGTCAGGTAGATTAGGGGTTATCTCCCTTTTTGGTTCATTCATTGGGTTTGACCTTTAGGACCTTTAGGGTCAAAGGTAAAGAGTTCTGGGCTTTGTGCCATGCGCAGTGGTAGCGCGCAAAATTAGACTTCCGTCAGGTAGGGTAGCGATCTGGCTTCTGTAGGACGTGAATGTCCGTTGTATTCTGGGGAAGGAAAATCTTCGAAGTGACTGCGTTGGCAGTTTTCTCCAGTCATTTACTATACGTCAGGAATGACGACAGTGTTGTTTCTTGTGTTCTGAGGATTCGTTTCAAGGTAACACCGACTTTTTCAACACTACGCATTCGGTTGCAGAATTTGTTAAAGGATTACCTAGCAGTGAGAACAGCTCACCGTTCCTGTAATGCAGAACTTATATTTTGTGCTCAAGGTAGCTATTTAAGACTATTCGTCTTCATATGATCAGAAGTCCAGTGACGAAGTTATATATGGTGGAAACCGCAGGTTGGCGGTATATTTATACAAACATTATAGAGTGGTTTATGCAACCTGCGTAATGAAGAGTACACAGCTGACGTCATGTTGAGGTCTGTGTAATGGCAACTATTCTACCGCATGAACAGATGTAACTGGCGTGTTATGCCAAGTTGAACGACGGCCCTGGTAATAGGATTACATGAGTTAAGGGCTCGTCTTTTGTATGACGGAGTTATTCAGGTATCTGACGCGTTCAGTCAGGGATACCAAAGCGGCATTATGAACTGTACATTAAAGAACATACCACTATTGACATGCCCACATATTTGAATGTTCACCAGCCTTAGAATGTCTGATATGTACCAAGCGATTTCAATTAACATGATGTACATGAACCGGTTCACATTGACTGTTCCTGTGTGATTCTACTGTTAGTCCTGTAAATAAATGTATGAATCATCACCGTACAAGAACCATGTATGCTGTCAGCGTGAGTGACCCAGATCTTCAACTACACATCAACAAGAGCATCACGCAGAAAAAAAACAACTAACATTTCCGGACGTTAACAGTATTCTATTTCTTCTTTCAATGCCTGTGCCTCGGCGAAGGGAATAGGATACGTTTTCATGCAGATCGAAGTTGGGTCTAAAATTTTCATGTCATATTCTAGCACGTATGTGCGCCCCGGTTTGTCCGTTAGCACGCCTGCATGGGTTTCTAGCACCGTCCTAACTTGCTCCGCCTGTCCTTTCGTCAGGTGATAACTAATTTTTGCCTGCTCGAATGTTTCACAAGGTCTTAAAGGATACTCTTATGAGGTGAGAGGTTCGGTCCTCATTTCCGTAGCAATGGCCAGTGTCATAAGATGAGCACTTTCGGGTGCAGCTCTATCATAATACTTCTTGAGTAGGTTAAAATGATAGACTTTCTCTTTCTCCTTCTTGTCTATTTTATAGTTGGTTCTAGACAGTGTCTCTAGAACAGTATATGGGCCCTGCCATCCTATTTGCAGTTTGTTGTTACTGCTGGGTAAAAGAAGAAGCACCTTCTCTCCAAAGCAAGTTCTCTATCCTTAGCCCTCTTGTTGAAGTAGGCAGCATGTTTCCTTCTGGCTTTACGAAGATTTTCATTGGCTAACTTCCAGCCAGTTTTAAGACGAGATGTCAACTCGTTCACATACTGATATGATGAGATTACAGTCTCTTCTGCTTTCTCAACGGTCCATGTCCGCAGCAATGCTTCCAGTGGACCTTTTATAATAACAACGTGGCCAGATACCTTGTAACAACGCTGTCGGAGCCATTCCTGTTGAACTTGTGGGACTTCCCGGTATGTAAACAAGGCCGCCGGTAAGTAGAGATCCCAAGTATCAGGTTTCTCATGTGCCAGTTTTCTCAGGATAGAAATGAGAGTGCCGTTGAACTGCTCTACCTGACCGTTCCTTTGTGCATGATAGGGAGAACAATGAAAATGCCTGGCTTGAAAGATCCTAAATACTTCCTCAGTTAGCTTCCCCTTGAACTGAGAACCATTGTCAGTCAAGATTTGGCGGGGGAAACCTAACCTCGTGAATATTGCAAGAAGTGCCTCTACCACATGTATAGAGCCTGTTGAAGACATGGCTACTGCCTCTATCCACATAGAACATGTGTTTACTAGAGTTATAATAATAATAGCCCCTTCAGTTATAACTGACTATGGGAATGCGCCCCTGATGTGGCATTCCTCAGCTGCTTATTTTCCTGGTGCTCCTTTTCGACGTTTTCTCCTATCCTCTGTCTGTTGTGTGAGTGTCTTTTCGCCCTATCTGAGGTGGCGCCGTAAATAGCATCGCCACTTAGTGCGATCGGCAGCTTAATCCTCCCATGTTGCTGGATCCATGTCCAGTGCCCTCACATCTCTCTTGCACACATCCTTGAACCTCAGCTGTGGTCGCCCAATTGTTCTCTTGACATCTGCTAATTGTCCATAGAAGATATCTTTTGGGATGTGACCATCTTCCATGCGGCGAACATGGCCAAGCCAGCGAAGTCTGCGCTGTCTAAGCAGTGTATACATACTTTGAAGGCCAGCACGTGACAACACCTCGACATTTGTCACTCTATCTGTCCACGAGATGCCGAGGATGTGGCGTATACACCGCAAATGGAATGCATTGAGCCTTCTTTCTTGCTTAGCATAGGTCGTCCAGGTCTCGTTGCCATATAGGAGTGTGCTGGTGACGCAGGCGTTATATACCGCAGCTTTGGTCTTCGTTGTGAGTTTGAAGTGTTCCCAAACACGCCATGTGAGGCGGGCAAAGTAGCTGCAGCTTTGCCAATGCGGCAGTCGATTTCTGTATCCAGTGAGAGTTTGTCATTGATGGTAGACCCTAGGTATGTGAAGTGGTGCACCACTGCCAATTCATAGTTATCGATAGTGATAACTGGTGCAGCACCCACATCCTGACTCAGCACATTCGTTTTCTTTAGACGTATTGTGAGGCCAAAGTCCATGCATGCTTTAGTGAAGCGATTCATCAAGCTTTGAAGCTCATGTTGGTTTTGAGTTACGACTGCAGCATCATCAGCGAACAACAAGTCTCTTATAGCGACCCTTCTGATTTTTGTTTTTGCCTTCAGCCTTGAAAGATTAAACAGACGGCCATCTGACCTAGTGTGAAGGCATATTCCTTCAGTTGTATCTCTGAATGCATGTTTCAAGAGTAAGGCAAAGAAGATCCTGAAGTGGGTCGGAGCCAGAACACAGCCTTGTTTAACACCGCTTAGTATGTCAAAGGGCTGTGAAGTGCTTCCAGCATATTGGACTGTTCCCTTCATGTCGTCATGGAAGGACTTTATTATTTCCAGCATTTTAGAAGGGCAGCCTATTTTCAGGAGGATTTTGAAGAGTCCATCCCTACTAATCAGGTCAAATGCTTTTGTGAGGTCTATAAAGGCCATTTCTGGTCTCTTGATTTTTCCTGAAGCTGACGGAGAGAGAAGATCATGTCTGTTATCGAGCTGCCAGCTCGGAATCCACACTGTGACTCTGGATATATACACTCAGCTAACTTGTGTAGTCGCATTATGAAGACTTTGGCAAAAACCTTACCAACAATATTAAGAAGATAGATGCCTCTGTAGTTATTGCAATCACTTCTGTCTCCTTTATTTTTAAACAGTGTTACAATCTTGGCATCTCGCATGTCTTGAGGAGTAGATGTCTCTTCCCAGCACTTGCACATCATCCTGAGCAGGGGATGTAATAGCGTCATCTTACAGCATTTGATTAAATCAGGAGGAATCTCATCACTGCCTGGTGCTTTGCCAGAGGCCAAGCTATCAATGGCCTTGCTGAGTTCCTTTAATGTTGGTTCGGAATCCAGCTCTTTCATAGTTGGCAGGCATTTGACAGCACCAAAGGCTGCAGGCGTAATGGTATTTTCTCTAGCGAAAGCTCAGAGTAGTGCTTGACTCACCTCTCCATCTGCTTACCCTTATCGGTTAGCTTCTCTCCGCTGATGGTTTTTAGCGGTACAGTCTTTCATTTTTGGGGACCAAGTGCTTTCTTTATACCATCATACATTTGCATATGTTGCCTGTTTGCGCAGCGATCTGCATGTTCTCATTGAGCTGGAGCTAATAGTCATTTGCACAGCGTCGAGCAGTTTGTTGAACTTTGCTTCTAGTAGCCTTCAGGATCTGTAGGGTTCTGGCACTTGGTGAACGTTTGTATTCATTCGTAGCACGGCGCTTAGCTTCAATGACAGGTGCCATCACATCTGATGAAGCATCAAACCAGTCATTTGACTTTGCCGTTTTCTTACCAAAGGTAACAAGTGCAGTACTTTGAATGGCGTTTTGTAGATGCTCTCAGTTCTCTGTAATAATATCACCATGCTGAGGGCTACTGAGCACTTTCTTGAAGGTCGCAGTAAATTGGGCGATCATGACAGAGTTTTCTTGGTTGTGCTCTGATTTCTCAGCAAACCAAGGAGTGTTCTGTATCACAGTCTGCACTATGGTACGAGCGCGTGGAGAACACAGACCTGAGAAGTGGCCTTGTGACGAGAACCAGGCCCAGTTGGTGCCATTGCTTAGATCGTGGGTGTCTCCATGACACCTTATGCTGGGGTTTTGTCTGAAAGTAGGTGTTGGTCACGCAGAGGTCATGATAGACGCACAACTCTAAGAGCCGTTGTCCATTTTCATTCATCTTGCCAATGCCAAACCTGCCCAGACAAGAAGGCCATGAAACATTATCGGCACCCACTCTAGCGTTAAAGTCACCAAGGAGAACAAGCTGTTCTTGCCTAGGTATGCTTTTGATGACTGCTGCTAGATTCTCGTAGAACTCATCTTTAGCTTCTGAGGCAGAGTACAGAGTAGGAGCATACACACTGACAAGGGTGATGGGACCTGAGCTAGTTTGCAGGCGGAGCGTTAACAGGCGTTCTGATCCATTCTCACCTGGATCAACCAATTTAGTTAGCGATTTCTTTACCGCACAACCTACTCCGTGTTCTCTAGTTTTATTAAGATCTTTCCCTTGCCAATAAAATGTGTAGTCCTTCTCGCTCACCGTTCCAGAGCCCGCCAGGCGCGTTTCCTGAAGTGCAGCTATATCCACCTGAAGTCGTTTAAGCTCATCATTAATTATGGCTGTCTTCCTTACATCGTTTACGTCCTGTAGGTTTTCGGATAGTCCAGTCAACATAGTCCGGACGTTCCAGCATCCCAATCTGAGAGATTGCTTATTTCTACTATTACGATAATAGCTTGGTGCAAAATTATATGTCAACAGTTTGGGTTTTACCCTAATCCCCATGCACCCAATGGGGAAAGCAGACAGTGGCGGGACAACACCTTATAGACTGGGGGCTGCCCAGCTTGAAGCGGGCGGTAGCTGTCCAGTGAGAACATAGGACCTCTCCCACTCTCAGAAGTAGCCCCTGGCGCCATGCCCTACGCCAATTGGGCCGAATGCTTATAATCGGTAACTGCTACTTCAAGTGTTTTGCCGACACCTATAGAGTGAAGCTGGAGTGTCCTCTCGAGGGCGCGAGCTTGGGCACAGTTATATGGAGATCAAGCTATTGCCCATGCAGCATGTTCCCCCTCTGCACACAGCTGGTAGATCCAAAGGAACGGCAGTAGCCGATACAGTTTGGTACCAGCCACGTCGCACGAGTTGCCAGAATAATGTCGAATCGACATTAGACTGCCTTAGGGACTCCGACTCCGGATTTATCCTCAGGGTCTACTCCCGAAGCCAATTCCATAAATTGATATTCCCGCAAGGGAGCGGTGGTTTTATTTCAGAGTTCCTTCTTTTAGATAAGCTACCAACCAAGGATCACGAGCCCTATCTGCTCGAAGATTTTTTACTAGAGTTAGAATGTAACTATTCCTCCTCTTGGTCCTAGTCATAGGTCCCACAATATCCACAGCAACTCTTTCAAATGAAGTCCCCATGATTGGCATTTCTCCTTGAGTTGCAGATGCCGTCCAAGCCTTTAGAGCTGCACGTTGGCATTCTTGACAGGATTTAACAATTTTTTTTGTATCTTCCGTAATCCCTGGCCAGAAATAGTCACATGCTATCCGTTGTCCAGTGGCAACAATTCTCATGTGTCCACTAAATGGTATAGCAAGTCCTAGCTCCATAACCTTTGCTCTATACAAAGATGGTACCACTAGCTGTCCATGCCCATTGGGATCTGTTCCAGCTTTTCTATACAGTAATCCATTCTTCATGTAAAACTCACCTTTGATTGGGGGGTTATGGGCTTTTGGCAACTTGCTAAAACAAGGCTTTAATGTGCTATCTTCAGCCCGAGCCTTTTTCATCTCCTCTGGATGAGCGTTTATTGGGCTATCCTCCTCTATCCTGAAGCTTGACTGCTGCCATGACTACAGGTTTTTCTGGATCTCCTAAGAACACATATCTGTAACCCAGTATCAGCGGGTAGATAGATTCATCAATCACTGCTGCGCGTATCACTCCTTCCACATAACGCGATTCCATATTGATCCTTGCTATGGGAAGTGTCATGGTTGCAATCTCCTTTGTTGCCCATTGAATCTTCACTTTTTCTCTGGTATATTGATCAGGGTGCACTAGAGTAGAACTCATGACCGAGTCGAAGTCCAAACCTGTAACATATAAACATATCACACTAGTGCCATTCACGGTCACCAGTTCTTTTACAGGTGGGTGGTGGAGGCTATTCTGACTCACTATCAGTTTCTTCCAATCCCTACTCCCTGTTTCCAAACATAAGCATGATGAGGAGTGTTTCTCTTCCTACAGCCCAACGTGTTGTGGTTATTCATTTTGCAAATTTTGCACCACTTTTCTTCCTTTTTGTAAGGTTTCTTATACTGAAATTGTGGGTTCCTATCCTTCTTAACATATCTTCTCCTGTATTTTGATGCATGGTCCTTTTGGTCAAACTTATTTTGAGTTTGGGGTTGCTTAACTCCCTCCTGTTTATTTTTACTCCATTGAGTCAGGGATTGAGCCAGCTGGTGGTTTTCCGCATATGTGATTATGTCAGCCAACCTGTCTCTTTTGTTCTCAATTAGGAACTTCTTAGTTTCTGATGTTATAGAATCCAATAGTTGTTCAATCAACATCATTTCCTTTAATCCCTCGAAATCTGGGATGAAGTTTCCTAACTTACACCACCTCAGTAGGTAAGTTTCTAATCTTTCTGAGAACTGTTGATACGTCTCTCCTGGTTGAAGTTTCGCCGTTCTGAAGCGCCGTCTATATGCTTCAGCATTTTGTTCATATCGAACAAGCAATGCCTGCTTCAGGGCTTCGTAATCTTCGTGATCCTTTTTTGGCAATTTCAAAAAGACATCGTAAGCAATGCCCCTCAAACCTTGCGATAACTTCAGACTCCACTTTTCCTTTTCTAGACCAAAAGTAGTCGCTATTCTCTCATATCTGTCTAGATAAGCCTCTATTGCGTCATCCTTGTCCATAAATGGATCCAGATGAAAATCCATGGCTCAATTTGAGAAACTCTGACTAGAGCTGTTGTCAAAATAAAATGAAATACTACCTGTGTGGTTGGCAGTTGCCTGGAGTTCAAGCTCTTTTAATCTCAGTTAGTGGTCTCTCTCTCTGCTTGAACCCTTCTTTCCTCAGCCTCCAATTGCAGTTTCTTATTCTCTCTCTCAGTTTAATATTGCCGTGCTTTTCACGTCACATGTACCACACCTTAATTTGTACTTAATGGTACTCAAAAATCTATTTCTTAACCTGCCCTACCAAAAATTTTCTTATCAAACATTTCCCACTGTACAGCACTAAAGGTAACAGCAGGCTCAGAAAATACAGGAACAATCCCGGACGAGACCCCAGTGTCGCAAGAGGTTAAGTAATTTATGAAGAATAGAGACAACAAGGTGTATCAGGTGATACAATGATAGTTGCCAGAGAAGAGTTTGGACTTATAAGAAATACCACATTCTCAGAAAAGAGCAATGGTGTATCGAGTTCATAGGTTTAAAGTCAGGCTGTAAAGAATTACTTGCCGAGATAGTAATATTCAGTACCAGTACTCTATGGTGCCTCTCTAGGAAATCTACCTATGGGCTGTTATGGTATCTAGGGGAATTAATTAAATTCAAAGTAAACTGAATTCTGTGCTGACATAAAGTAATCAAAACAGTGCACTACAATTTCTTAATTTTATTTATGTACATTAATCGGTTTTGTTTTGTTTGTGTAAACACAAAACATAAAAATTAAAAAAAACACCGATGATTTTGCATGTATGTACATCAAGTAGAATTCAATTACTAACAAATAAAGTCTTTTCCTTGTTGCTAAGGCTCCCTTGTTATGAAAATAGTCTTAGTTCAACTAATCACTCTGGAACCACTGTTAATGATAGTACTTGAATTTATTTTCAGTATTTGGGTGGTAGATATTGAAAACTGTCACAATGACTTCAATGTTACTGAGATCACTTGAATTCAAAATAGTTCTATGTTATGTAGCTTTTGAAAACTGTCACTCTGACTAAAGTGTATATTGTTACTAGACTAATTTAATCATCACTGTTGTCATCACTGCAAAGTTAAAAGAGTGTGGTACGCTAATGCTCTGCGAGTCAGTCTTGTCTACTGGAACTTAACTTCTTCTCTTCCGCCTTTCAACTTGAAGCAGGAATATAAGATGGAGAAGCCCAACACCCAGGGCCCCCACTCTTCAAACTGATGTAGGTACGGGGTGCTTGTTCAACTCATACACCGCTAAGTACAACACCAAGATTCGTCTCTGCTAACAAGGTGAGTGACAGGATACCTCTGACCTGAAATATAATAGGTCCTACATAGCATCTGGCTCTAAAATCCTCATACCCAGATTGTAGATTAGTGAGGCAGTTCAGAATAAGTGATGGTAACTAAGGAAAGGTAAACCCAGTCAGTAACAATTAGGTTTATGCAATTACATTTTACATTAAAAAGAAACCACTTTCCTAATATGTCCATGATTGACATCACTAAAACTACATAGGCCTTATGGTGAGTGTTTGGTGTATACTCAAACAATACATTAAATTAATTTCTTTCCTCTTTTACTTATTCCTGATAGTATTGTCCAGTCCAGCAATAAAAAAAAAACCTTTAAAAGCTTCTGAAAACTAACAGCCCTCATTCCGTCCGGCCTTTGCTTTAATGTTGATTATAATTTATACAGCACAAGGCGGCTTTCCTTCTACAAATCACACAATGAGATTTTACACACAAAATCACTTCCATTAACCACTAGTAATTAATATTATACATATTATGACTTAATTCTCTTACGCACAATCTCAGATTCAACAGGCTTTTAATAAACCAATGCAGTCTGCATCACTTGCAAATGTTAAAGGAGCTCTGCGGCAGTATCTGACATCTGTCCTCTGACGAATTTGTTTATGACGGTTCAAGAGAAATATTCAAGATTAGCTTCCCTTTTTATTTACAGGTAGCGGACGACTAGAAGACAAGCGATCCATTGGCTGGCCGGGTCAGCTTTTGTTTACTAAAATTTCTGTAAAGCTGAGGCTTTCTACCCGATATGTAAATCTTCCAAAACTTCGATAATTTATTATTCCGGTGTTTTCCAACCGATTCCTTTCATCGAGGTCTTGTTTAAACCTGCCGAGGAAAAATTAGTTATTACTGGCTCTACCATTCTAACTAATGAAAGCTTATGATTCCTATTATCTTACTGTGCTCACTGTTCCGGGGGACATACCCTATCCATTGACCTGAAGGTGTGTGTGTTTTGCTATGTCGGCTTGATGCCTTGAAAAAGTGATCTCAGTGGTTTTGGGGAAAGTGATAGTCGTCTAGACCTATCGTGTATGCTTTACCCCAGTGTTTATTCATCTTGCCAAGGAATGGCAGTTTCATATTCCCTCTACCAAGGTAATCAAAGATACTCTTATGAACTCTCGATCGAAGCCACCATTGTCGATAATTACGATTTGAATGTTTAAGAGAATATATTTGACTCGATGAAAAACGACTTCGATTCCTAGCAGCACTATATTCTGTAGAATGCAGTCTATTGTTCATGACCAAATCTACAGAGCAACGAAATGTTGTATGAATGACTAACTTTAGAACAGATTCATTATCTGTATTCAAACGTGAGTGACAGTTCACGAGTGGAGCCATCTTGGAACCAAAACATGTAGGACTTTCAAGAAGAGAAAAGGGATGCCCGTATTATCGCTTGATCAGTCCAGAGATCACTGCTACACATGAGAACCCATTGTTAGCGGTGCAATATTATTATATGGAAAAATATGTGCTGAACATTATGTTGAAGAATCGTTGCTAAACGCGATTAGGTTTAGAAGTCATCTGAAATATTGTTTACAAGCTGACGTGCTCAGTCAGTGACGTCAGATGATATATGTATGGGCGATACTGAGTGCTTGGCTATTGACAGTCCATTATACCATTATTCTACATGAGTGCCCATGTAACCTTGCAAGACCATTTGTCCACTGTACTATGATGTATTATGGCAACCTGTGATTTGTCACTATCTGTGCTGTCGAGTGTGTACGTCCAATTAAACTTTAGAAAAGGTACACAGTCGTTGGTGTCGATGACTTCCGGTCATACATGAGTGTGAGAAGAGAACATTTGTCAACAACACGAACCCTTATCATCATTCGCACATTATACACTCCATCCATGTCTACACAACACTGCGTAGGTCAAGTTGACATTCCATACACTACAGTGGGGCAGGCAACACCATAGGGATCTTGTCAACTGATGATGATAGACGCCTGTCTTCCCGCCTAGGAGTGTTCTGGTGTACTTTATCAACATATATTATATCCAACTAAATATCAACTTTATCAGTAGGCTCTCGTTAATTGCCATTAGATATTGGTTCAGATCTACGCTACAGATGTTTATTGTGTTTGGCATTTTTTTCAAAATCAGTATTAGTTCATAATGTCTTTCTTTTTTCTTTTTCCATATTATCAATTGTGTCTTTTGGTTTTTGTGGTGAATATTTTTGTTTATTAAATATTAGACATTTCGAACAAATATTTCACTCTTGTTTGTTATTTTCTTGAATACTATTACTTGCATTGTTGTTATTATTACGTATTATCTCTATAAGTATTACATTCTCTGCTGTACTTAAGGTAGGGTGTAACTAGTTGTTGCGTACTTTTTGGGTCCTTAACGGTAATAAAGTAGTCATGGGTCCTACGTCTGTTAAGAGGGTACGCAACAACATATGTGGCAAGAATATATTGGTAATTTAAATTCATCGCTCACGGAAGCGCACATATTTGTGCATAAGTATTTTCGGGTTTTGTTTCTAAACAGTACATGACGTGGTGACCTCAGAGAGAGATGGCTGGATTGAAAGTCAGACCTTAGTCTGTTTGTTTTGAACTCCATGTTGGGGGTAAACTTCAAGTGATTACTATTTGATACGGCCTTCCTAGTGAAGCTATCGCCGTGTGGTTCTCACCGTAAGTCTTTTTATTGAAGTAAAAATGAAAATAAATATTTATGAAATTTTTGCCATGTTGGAATCTAGTCAGCACATTCAATGTGAGTGTACTGAAATGGATCAACGATGAAGTAAAGTCAGTGAAGCCAGCCTAGTATTTTGTAAGTATGTGCCATTTGAAAGAACTGTATTTCCAAAACGTGAATACAAAATATAATGTATATTTCCGCCGTCCTACGGAATACGTCAGATGACGAGAGGTAAATTGAATTCAGGAATTAGGATTAAAAATGCACTATTGACCATGACGCCTCAATGATGATGATCGAATTTCCTACATGTATATTATTTACGAGGCCAGTTTAAAGATGGGATTTTCGGTTATGTCTGATATATCTCACGACGATAAAATGTACGTCTGCCCTTGAAAGGGCAGCCGTTATGAAATTATATGTTGATCATCCATGAACATAGATACACTAAATAAGATGTCCTGAGATTATAAGATGAACTGTTGATATAATACCTATGATGATGTTCATAATCGTCTGTTTTACGCCCGTCAATAAAAAGTGATGTCTATTGTGAGGATCGGATTTCAAGATGAATATTTTGACAGTTCCACGTGATTTGATATTAACCTTGGCCAACGTTTTCGGCCCACGATGAATACATTCGCGTTATTTAAATTTGTCTTTCATATGTAAGCCCGACCATAGCAATATTGTCAGAGCTGCTTTGTTGAAAACATTTCAACTTGATGAAGATGGTTATAGGCAAAAAATTAAAACACTGAAACCTGAAAGTGGAAAGGATTTTGGTGACTTTATCTCACTCATACGTCTTACATTCGACAGATGGGTCGAACTGTCTAAAATAGAACGTACCTATGAGGCTCTCGTAGACTTATTACTACGTGATAAGGTTTTGTCTTCGGTTAATCCGTTATTTCTTTCGTTCTTACATGAACGTAAACCAACAAATATGAACGAAGTGGAACAAAATTGTAGAAACTATTGTACTGCACATCCCAATATGATAGTTAGCAATTCTCATGTCAAAGATGAATTACCTGTTACATTTGCCATGCATCAAGAAATAATTTCCGTCATCGCTTTCTTAGTGTGACAGGGCGCTAGGTGTACCTCACACCCAAGACCCGTGCACTAAGAAAATTTATAAAGGATCGTTTGACAGGGGTTGCAATTATTGGTTGCTTGCAACCCTCTCAGCAGCAGACTTAACAATTCAAGCAACCCAAAGCCTTATGCAGATCAACATTTAATTCTACCGAACAGAACCGAACACCAAACAAACAATCAAACAAACACCCAGTCAGTGTTCATAGACTGTCTGAAAAACAATAAATAAAACAATGTCTAAGTGAACATCAATAGCATGGATAATAACACTTACCATACAGAAAACATGCGCCCACCTGATATCATCAACTATCTCATACACTCATGCGTGTCGTCCAATGCGACTAGTATGGTGTTGTGCATGAGGTAACCGGGTAACATAGGTTGCTACCGAAACCACTACTGCAAGAGCATCTGAATGCTTCATGCTGAGGCAAACCACACCGGTGGCCCCATGCTCCCTCAGGAGCGGAGAAGAGAAATATACATCTCCAAGTACGCCCACGTGCTCTCACAAACCATGTTCACATAATAATAATAATCAACTGGACATAAAATAATATTCTTCAATACATGTACAACAAATAATCTCAATAATGATAATTAACTACTACCTCTCAACCGACCCACATCAATACTCATTCCCGCACTCTGAACATGTCGTAAGTGACGACTGGTGCGCCTGGCCACAAGCGTGTCGTATATGACCCCTGACGAGATTGGGAACTCATCACATGAAACACATTATTACAGGAACAACCACTGTAATAGCATAAAATGCTTCTGTTGACTTGTGGTGGACACCAGCCGCATTGGTGTTTCCATGCTCCACCAGGAGCAAACAGAGAAACACCTGTCTCAACTTGCCTTACGCACCAGAAATCTAAATGACTATTCTCTCTTCTAAGTAACCACTAAAGATAAACAGTAGAATAATCAATAATCGTGAAATACACTTAATTACTTTTACATTAAAGGATAAAATAAAATTACTCTTACATTAAAGAATAATATTCTTGGCTTTTACCAAAAACTGGAACTAAATACACAGCGTGTCACTTGGCGTAACATATAGGTTTACCACGCGGAGCGTGTTTACTCAGACTCGCTATCGCCGCCTTTTATCACCACGAGGCTGCTATCTTGCGATCGTTAATCTTATCTAAATTTCCAGTGAAATAGCCTCACACTATGTCTGCCTTTCTGAAGAATGAAATAATCGCTCTTAAACTTTCACATCTATCTATTTCATTAAACATTAAAATAGCCACATCGATATTATTTCAGAATCCTAGAAAACTAATGCTAACTTAAATTAACTCACGTGCTCAAGGCATTTACAGCTTGGCTCTTGTGTGTCTTCTTTGTCTGTTCTCACTTGGCGGCTCTCTCAAACATAGACCGGTTTCGCCGCTTGCTACCCCTTTTATAAGCCCTGGCCTAACCACTCAATTTAATGCGCGCTACGCGTATTAATCTGCGCCACACAGATAACACACGCGATTATTGCTCATGAAAACACAGATTTACACAACTAGAGCAAAAACACAACTAATTTGTAGGCTTTATTATGGCCTTGTAATAAATCTGCTTGAAGATAACGTGATCAAAAGGCACTAAACCACAGAGACAATATGACTGACCAGATGGGGCCAGCGCCTAGAACGACAGACCTCAAGATGGCGCTGTCACATTAGCAATGATAGGAACTTTAAAAAGGGAGATAACAAGAATTACAATTCTTTTAAAGGGAAATCATTTCGACATGGATCTCCATATAATCAAAATTGGGGTCAATCTCACAGATCACGGGATTTTAATAAGAATGATACTGGAAATTATCAAGGAAATAATTACAACCATAATTGGCAATGCAGATCAAATTTCTCAAATAACAGACATTTTTCTCCAAACAAACAATATGGTCAAAAGGACTATAGTCATAACAATTATTGGCAAGCTAACCAAAATGGTAATCCCAATACAAGTAATAATTATAACAGCTTCAGAGACAATAGTCAAAATCGATCTCGAGGTAGGGATAGATCTTCAAACGGTAGATCGCATCATCAGACAAATTTTGCTATGCATGATACTCAGGTTAATTTAGATCAGGATACAAATGTTAATATTCATAATGCATCATCTTGTTCTCTTGATTTTGAGCAGGCTAAATTTTGCCAAGAATGCACAACTTTGTTCCAGCCCAAGGCGATCACTACGCTAAGTTGCGGACATGTGTTACCAAGTCTTCCTGCAATATCTACGGCCATGTCAGCTTCGACACATGATGGAACAGGATCTCTTAAATTACATAATGGTTATGTTAACGGGATTTCTGTCTCTGTACTTGTTGATACAGGTTGTAGCACCATCAGCGTCAGACATTCGTTGGTTCTCCCGTCCTGCGCAACTAGAAGAACTGTGAAGTGTGTCTCCTTCGGGGGAACAGTGGAGACTTTTCCTACAGCAATCATTGATATAAAAACACCATTTTTTACAGGGAAAATACACGCCTGTTTACTTCCTGCTTTAATTAGTGACTTGATAATTGGTCGCATACATGGAATTAAAGAGTGTACCCCACAGCAGATTGCTACTTGGGAAAAGCAACACTTACATGCTGCTTATGCAGTTACCACTATGCCTAAATCTCACTGCCAGTTACATCCAGAAAAAGTGATACGATCAGCATATGTGGTGGGAGCTTGTAGTACTGCTGAAACAATTATACATTACACTCCTTTGAGCCCCTTACGACATACTTCGCTTCAGCCACACTCTAATCGTAATACTTCTTTATACACTATCCAAGAGGAAGATTTCTCTGTGGTGGGTGATATGCACACTTCCTTTGACACGTCAACTGAATCTACATTCAGTCACGTGGATTCTAATTACTATCCTTCACAGACTTGTGAGTTTGTTACCACATGTACTGATTTATTTCGTGGTACATTGGTATTTCTTGTAGGACTATTTAACTACATGTCTGGGCCGGTTAGCTCAGTATCTAGCTGGTCATGTGCTTTTTATCGCACTCACTACTCTTCTTTTAAATTTCGATACCCTTCCAGATTCACACATGCCTGGTTTGGTATCTGTATTATATTTCTAATGTTTCTTTTGTCATTCCACAGTACACAGGCTATGACTTTAGTTCAGCCTGTACAATTCATACTATTACCAGCTGAATTTTCTTCATTTCACGATCTGATACCTAAACCATCTAAAACATATCTCGGTTTTCATGAACATTTTCGTGGGTTGAACACATTATTGTCCACTTTACGTTCGTATAACTTAACGGCTAAACCATCTAAAGCATATGTTGGTTTTCATGACGTATCATTTTTAGGTCACCGTGTTGGTCACGGTCTTTTACATACTGAGGACAGTAATATTTCTAAAATCCTGAATATCTCAATACCAAAGACTAAGAAACAAGTAAGGAGTCTGTTAAGTCTAATACAATTCTATGGGAGATTCATCACTCATTTATCGACCATCACTGCACCTTTCTCTACTTTGTTAAAGAAGGGCGCAGCTAACATGATTCGGTGGTCGCAAGAACATCAAATCACGTTAGATCCTATTAAATTACTTTTGTCTGCCGCACCTGCTTTACGGTTGCCTCATGCAGACAGAACTTTTATGCTCCGCAGCGACGAGTCAAATTTCTGGCATAAGCAGCGCATTACTACAGGAGTACGCCGGTACATGGCACCTAGTTATGTACTTGTCCAGAAAACTGTCACCTACAGAGGAAAATTATTCAGTCCTTATGAGTCAAACGAGCTTCTACGCCCTATGAAGAGTGACGCCTGTGCACGATCAGTTCCTTAATTGTGACTTTATACTCAAAGAACCTTACTTCGTTCAGCGAGATTATTATTATTATTGACTTTACACTAGTTTTGTGTCTACATTGACATTGTAGTAAATTAGCATATACAGTTTAACGTTGAAATAACATGAACTTAAATAAAAGAAATTGGACTAGTGTGTGCATATAACATTTAAAAGTGATAACATTTTTACGTCAATCGGAACTTTATGAAGTGTTGACTGTTTTCTAATATAACATTGCAGCTTCGTCAATTTAATTAATAGTGAACTCAGTGTAAATTAATAACATTTTAAGGCCATGTATGCTATACCTATACTATGACTTAATAATATTTAATAATGTCTAATATTTAATATGTTTATAAGCAAATAGATTATTTCTAGTTCATAGCGCTAGTGATTTTCACGCATAACTTCGATAGCATATCACCACTCATACTTATTTAGTACTGCTAAGTGTGTTGATTACTTCGCGGCTTTTATTTCCATTCTTTAGCACTCATCGTTTTGATGCGTTCATATTCCATTTTATTTCAATTAATTTATTGACATTTTTTCTTTATGTTAACATTTTATTTGTGTTTCATCGTCTTTATTATTTAATATTATGTAGTGTTGCCACATTTACCTCATGTTGGTTCATTTTGGTTATATATTTACTTACATTGCATTTTGTTTATTTGAGTTGAATTCACTTTCATATTTATTTTGCCACTAGTAATATTTAATTTAATATATTTAGATTGATATTATATGTAGATGTTAATTTGATTTACCTCTCCGCGGTAATTAAAGTAAAAAAAAAAAAAAATTATTTTTTTCGCGGGGGTTGTAAGGTAACTGTTGCGTACTTTTTGGGTCCTTAACAGTAATAAAGTAGTCATGCGTTCTACTTCTGTTAAGAGGGTACGCAACAACATATGTGGTAAGAATATATTGGTAATTTAAATTCATCGCGCACGGAAGCGCACATATTTGTGCATAAGTATTTTCGGGTTTTGTTTCTAAACAGTAGATGACGTGGTGACCTCGGAGAGAGATGGCTGGATTGAAAGTCAGACCTTAGTCTGTTTGTTTTGAACCCCATGTTGGGGGTAAACTTCAAGTGATTACTATTTGATAGGGCCTTCCTAGTGGAAGCTATCGCCGTGTGGTTCTCACCGTAAGTCTTTTTATTGAAGTAAAAATGAAGATAAATATTTATGAAATTTTTGCCATGTTGGAATCTAGTCAGCACATTCAATGAGAGTGTACTGAAATGGATCAACGATGAAGTAAAGTCAGTGAAGCCAGCCTAGTATTTTGTAAGTACGTGCCGTTTGAAAGAACTGTATTTCTAACACGTGAATACACAATATAATGTATATTTCCGCCGTAATACGGAATACGGCTGATGACGAAAGGTAAACTGAATTCAGGAATTAGGATTGAAAATGCACTATTGACCATGACGCCTCAATGATGATGATCGAATGTCCTACATGTATATTATTTACGAGGCCAGTTTAAAGATGGGATTTTCGGTGATGACTGATATACCTCATGACCATAAGATGTACGTCTGCCTTTGAAAGGTCAGCCGTTATGAAATTATATGTTGATCATCCATGAACATAGATGCACTAAATAAGATGTCCTGAGATTATAAGATGAACTGTTGATATAATACCTATGATGATGTTCATAATCGTCTGTTTTACGTCCGTCAATAAAAAGTGATGTCTATTGTGAGGATCGGATTTCAAGATGAATATTTTGACAGTTCCACGTTATTTGATATTAACCTTGGCCCACGTTTTCGGCCCACGATGAATACATTCGCGTTATTTAAATATGTCGGCCATATGTAAGCCCGACCGCAGCTGATTGTAATTTAAGTCAGCCCTACCAGAATAAAAGAACGATTCCAGTTGGCGGCCATTTGGATCTGAAAACGCAACGGCAAAGACTACTATAAAGGCTACATTCAAGTCCAAATGGGAAAGAGAGCACCCGGGACATTTAAAAAATGATGCATATTATCAACTATCCAGAAAAGAACAGGTCATCATTTTTCGGCTACGCACTGGTCACAACAGATTGAGATATCATCTGTACCACAAATACAAAATTGGTGCAACAGATCTCTGCACCTGCGGTACCAGCCCAATGACAGTCGAACACCTGCTGCAATACTGCCCAACCTACAGTAATGAACGGAGTAGCATATGGCAACAACCCACTTCTGTCAACGAAAAACTGTTTGGAGATGTTGGGAGCCTTGGGTTGACTACTGCCTTTATTAGAGTCATAAATGTGGAGGTCTGAAGGCGAACGAGGAAGAAGAAGAAGAAGGATTTGAAAAGAGCCTTTACACTAGTATAGGAGGATTTTAACATTTCACGAACCTTGTATACTGAGTTGTGGACATCCAGATGCATGAATTTAGTGTTACCGTGTATCTACTGTGTGACCTGGAAGGCAGATGAATGGTTGATTTAACATCCTTGGTTCCCGCGAACCCGTACGGTCCTTGCAATGTTGATCCTTTCGGCCATGTCACAAGATGACATTCATCCGATTCATTTTTTCTGTCTATTGTGATGCGACACTCTTCTCTGTCATTATTTATTGGTCATTATCTTTTATTTACGCCTACACCTACAAAGGATTATTTTCTCCTCAGGTTGACACCAGGTGTTTTACCGTCTTGCCACCTTCCTGTCTTGTTTATATTTCCTTGATGGCCGGCGGCGTTTAGCGAAGACAGGGATCAATGCCACCTTGACTTATTTGGTTAAGACGCCAGCAATATGCGTCTATTCTCAAACAAGATTGCATAATTACTTCCGCTTATCTGGTGAATGAGTCTGGTAGTCGTAAGAAATTATGGTCATTTAAGAGATCACGTGAGGGAGACGTACAAAAATACGGCCCAACCTTAAGGTTATCTTAATTTTAACCATCTGGACAACAGACTTATCACGACGTCATGTCCGACAAGCTGCATAAAAACCTCAAGCAAGAAGTCATGTTGTAATAAACAAATATGGGAAAAGAGTGCAACCTAGGAAAAGATTATCATATGTAATAATTAAGAGCAGGTCGTGTGATATAATGGTTTTTAGTAAAAATAACACTTAAAGGGCAAAATCTTATATGGTCATGTCAATAAAGTTCAGAATGAGTGGTGGGGTCATATTTACTAAAGATAAAACACATTATATTGCGGTTGGATTAAAATTAGTAATTAAACTGAATAAAAATTGTGATTGGGTTTCACCAGCAGAACTACACAACGTGACACGTGTACATGGGCAAAAATCGACTTTAAAACCTAGCGCGTTTCAAAGATTTCCCCACTGCTATCCTCACCTTCGTCAGGAGATCACAGACAGCAAGAATAAGGAGTAGTACTAAAGATTCGATTAGAGAACTGCCAGAGAACTAGAAACAGCTTTAAAATTAAAAAGGGTCAAACTTCAGTGTTAATACTTAGCGCCCCAAGTCCGAAATACCTTTTCGAGTGAAACCAATTTGTAACCCAACTCACTCGGGGACTACTGAGTTTTAAACAGTAGCTGTGGTAGTTTTTGATGGTATGCAATGTTGTTGTTCTTTATTACTATTGTACTGAATGAAATCAGCTGTGAAGGTCCCTCATTATAACAAATTTTGGGTTGAGTTATCAGGGTACCTTTCTGCTACCACCTTATGACCTCAATCAGACCTATTCTTGACTAGTATGTATGATAGCTACGTCTAATGTCTAGGATTATGCAAGTATGGTGTGATGGTAATTTGACACTAACACACACACATATAAACAACTATTAAAGTCTATGATTAAATGAACTAACACATGGGTTAAATTTTGATGTGTAAATATTTTCTATACAATTTTATTGGTCCTGAACCTAGTATTCTTCTGGTCAGGACTTTCCAAATTAAAAGAACTCAAGGTATATACATAAAAGCAACTTTTCAACCCAAAGGGACAATTTGTCCAAACATATAATGTTCAAATATACTAATATTGTTACTAAATTTTTAATATTACTGGTTTCTAACACTGGATGGTCTTTGGGATTCTTTAATCATCCCCAGTTCTTTAGTACACAACTTTTAATGTTTAATTCTTGGGGAATATGTTTATTATGTTACACAAGGGTGCACTAGTCTTTGATGCTGATAAAAAGTCGGGTGCCAGATATTATACTTATCTGGCACAACTTGAACTGTCCGTATTCTTGCTGTAAAACGATCACTTTGACACTGGCCCAAAAGTAACAGGGTGGACTCTGTAGACCCCTGTCACTACTGGAAATGAAAAGACTTCTCAACTGCTTTTCAGTGACATCTGGTACCGGGCTAGTGCCAGATAAAAACCCCGTAACAATGAAATAATGTCTGCTTGTTGATATCATACTTAAACTGTTATTTCTACAAATTATAATACATAAGAAATAAAGATCTGGGTCATATCTAATTGACCAACCCAGCGCATCCATTACAAAGTGTACCAGTGTTGTTCACATGTCTCTCCTCTCAAGGCGGCCCTACATCTGCAATAATAATATTAATCTTTCTTTTCTTCCATACAATAGGATAGGTGAGCTGTGTCCATCTGGCCACCTAAGAAAACATTTTTATTTCACAAAACATGTGCATTTTTACAAAACTGGCAATGTGTTATAGCATAAATCTACCTCTAGGCCCTGCATAAATTCGCTTTTACTTTATATATTTAATTTAATAAGGCAAGTCACACTTCACAGAATTTCAAACGTCCTGTTCGAGGGACTATATTATGACAAATGGCGTCGAGACTTTGAATTCTTCAATATTATAAAAGGCGTTGGCCAATGAGCGAACAACTATATTTGAATTTGAAAATAAAAGCAAAAACAGACTTGATTTTTGGACCTAACAAGTTTTCTCCTCACTCATTCTTAGATTTCTACTGCTAAAATATATTTCGTGTTAAGCCATCCCATAATTTATCTCCCCTTGTCTACCCCTTCTCCAACAGAATACATGCTTGCTTGTCTCATTTCCAACAACGCGTTCAAAATTGTAATCGTTAGTGAATGCAAAAACCGCCAGTCTGTCCGTTTGTCTGCACGAACAAAATACAGTCTTTTGTCAATAACTTTCTTATCTACTGGTGAATTTTGTATTTTTAAACATATTATTTATCAGGAGAAGATAAGCCATCAAACTAACTAAGTTTTGTGTTCATATTCCTAGTAATAACGAATTCCATATATTTTCCATATCAGTTTCAATTTCTAACATTACATAAACGCGCCATCTCTTTCCCGCTTTTGCGTTTTCGAAAACTGGAACTACTAGTCTGTTACGTCATAAAATAGACTCTTTTGCAGCGAAAGCGCTGTCTGTGTGTTTATATATTTTCTCAGAGTGCCTATAGTCCGAAAAAGTATTGGGTTTTGCGGGGTATTTTTAAATTCTACAAAGCTTGCGACACGTTACCGAACACCTGCCACTGTATCGCCTCGCAATGTCGCCTTGGGTAGCTAGTCCAAGAATCTAACGCTTGACAATTTGTGGCATGTGTTCGCTCTCTCTCTTTCACTTTTATGCGTTCGTTTATGCCTCCCCTGTTTTGTTCTTACTATTTTTCTTGGAATAACTAAGCTTGTCGTTTTTTTCAAAATTTTTACCGTTAACCCTTGACGGGCGAGTTATAAAGTCCAATACCACTGGCGCGGCAATAAGGTTTCACACTACGTTCTTATCTCAATGCGATGACTGGCGCGGGGAAAGAAGACGCGTTACAACTTTACTATTTCTATTCATAATATTTTGACTTTTATACTTATAATTAATAATTCTATCGCTGTATCAATGTACTTTATCACAGTAGCATTACTTACTACGGCCATCTTGTGCAATAACGTCTGGATATAATCACTCAAATTTATTGGGGTAAGTTGTAACATGTACATTTTATTAATTTTATTTACATTTGACATACATGAATTACTTTATATATGTACAGTTGCATATGATGCTAGCAAACTCATCATATAAAAATCTTGTCACATAAACCATCACTGTAAAAGCTGGTAACTCTTTCGTGCGGGGTTCCTCACATGGAACCAATAGGAGAGGTGCCCCCAGGCTCCATAGCGAGCAGGGAGTAGATGATGATAACATCATGGTATAAATATTTTTATGTCAACATTTCTAATAAGATCTGGTATGTATATGCGTGTGTGGGTGTGTGTGTGTGTGTGTGTGACAATGATGCATTTGACTTCTTCGGCTCTAATAACACACTTCATCTGACTCGATGGGCTCAGATTTAATACTAAGGGGCATTGGGGAAAATTCTGAAGAAGATGAAATAGTGGAAGGAAGTGCTTGCATCAGGAGACATGATACTCAAAAGAGGCATTTGTTTTCTCTCAGTTTTTGTTCGAGTGTCCAGAAGTCGACGCCGAACACCATCTTATAACAAACGGGTCTAGAAGACACTCGAAGAGGCAACCTGAAGCAGTTACTGAGGCAGCACCAGGAACGTGCTGCTTGCAAAACACTCGACTACTGAAGAGAAAGAACAGTCAAAACACTACTGGGAACCAGCAATGACTGAACCAGAATTCAACGACAACCATTGTCACTACATTGCAAGCTAAGAACCCAGTACTGGCACAGCTTACGGATTTTATTTTTTTTTAATCCATCAAACCATAATCTCTTCCTGTTAAGAAAATTAACTGTTTGTTGTTTTTTTCTAGACAAATCAGTGTTATTCATCTTAATCCTGTTTATCCAATATTTCATATATATGTATATATAAAATACCATAATTCCCGCCGTAAGGTACTTCGGTTGGTCGGTCTGTCACACTTTGCACACCGTCATTTGTGCACTTCTTTTTATTATTCGAGAAAGTATTCTGTTCAAAAAAAGAAACGCATAGCTATCCGAGGGCGCGTTTTTATGAGTTTGTAAGTAAAATTTAGTGCTAGGGTATATAAAAACCAGCCTCAAATGTTCTTTACAGTGTCAAATGCACGTGTTGACCTGAATTGCGTTCGTTTTTGTAATCGTTACAACGCAGTGGTCAATAGTGTTTATGACGCAATTTTTGACCACAGCTCATGTTGCGCGCACGTGAAAGCAACACAATTAGGCGTGAACACTATTCACTGATTACGCAACTGAAACCCTATAAAAGGATAACGCTACACACAAAAAAATTCAGTTCATTTTCAAGCAGACATTTATGGCGTCTCTATAGATAAATTTAAGGAACATTGCTATTGGCCGACTGCATGCAGGCGAAAGTCAAAGTCAGGTTGCCAGGCATCTAAACGTGCATCAGAGTACCATCAGTCGACTTTGGCATCGGTTCCAAGCCACTGGCTCAGTTGAAGACAGGCATCGCAGTTGACGACTCAGAGTGACAACAGCAGCGGAGGATCGCTTTATTCGGCTTCGTCACCTCAGAGACAGGTTTACAACAGCTTCCTCAACTGCCCAGTCATTGCCTGCAGGACGTCATGTGTCTGATCAAACTGTTCGGAATAGACTGCATGACGCTAGACTTCGGGCACAACGACCTCACCGAGGACGTGTCCTTACGCGCCGCCATCGCCAAAATCGACTTCTCTGGGCCAACCAGCATCGTCCCTGGGCAGCTGACAATCAATGGAGACGTGTCTGGTTTAGTGACGAATCTTTCTTTTTGTTGCAGCGTCATGATAGACGGCGTAGGGTCTACCGTAGGCAAAATGAACGTTTTGCCCAAAATTGCGTTGACGAAGCTCCGCCGCACGGTGGTGGAGGTGCAAAGGTGTGGGGAATGATCAATTACAACGGAAGGAGTCAATTGGTGCACATTGAAGGAGGCTTGAATGCGCAACGATACGTCAATGAAATTCTTCGACCCCATGTCCTTCCACTTTTGGCTGCCCAAAGGTCTGTGTTTCAACAGGACAATGCCAGACCCCATTGTGCACGGTTGACCACGCAGTTCCTGACTGCCAACAACATTCTCCCCCTTCCCTGGCCATCCCTGTCTCCAGACATGAGTCCGATTGAGCACCTGTGGGATGAGCTGCATAGACGTGTTTGTCGCCGAGACATTGCTCCAGCAATAGTCGTGATCTGTTGCAGGCACTCCAGGAAGAGTGGGCAGCCATCCCACAGGCCCACATCAGACGTCTGATTGCATCCATGCCCAGGAGATGCCAGTCGCTGATCGATGCAAGAGGAGGCCACACACTATACTAACGGGAAAGCCCGTACGCCAAAAAACTCTCGTGACCCAGATGCAAAACAACTGTCAATTGATTGGGTGAACCCTAAGGTATTCTTGTGTGCAATTTGAACAATTAACTCATTAAATTAAAAAAAGTTATTGAATGTCAAAATTATGGCTATGTGTGTGCCTTCAGTAGCTATGCGTTTCTTTTTTTTGAACAGTATACATTAACTTTCGAGTACAACTAAGGGGGTGCAACTGTGTTTGAAAGTTAGACAACAATTGTATTGTTTCCTCTTATATGTAATCTCGCGAAAATAGCAAAGTGTGACGGTGTGCATTAAATCAACAGTCAATCAAGATACTCTTCTGTCTAGTTTCTTTTGGGAAACGGATTTAACTCATCATTTTTCTTCAAAATAACCTTAAAATGCAAGTTTTTTAATTGTTCCTTCAAGACAAAATTTTAATGTAAATTAGTGCAGACTTATTATTATGGATCAAATTGATAAAGTGACTAAAAGGAAGACACGATCGCGTCATTCACAGCGAGCAAACAGTTTGATTATGGATAGAAGCCAACAACATGAACTGGAGACAGGAAGGTGCGGAGATGCAAATTAAATCAACAGACAATCAAGATAACTCTTCTGTCCAGTTTCATTCGGGAAACGGATTTAACTCATCATTTGTTCTTAAGAATGGAAGTTTTTTTTTATTGTTTCTTCAAGACACAATTTTAATTTAAAGTACTGCAGACTTATTGTATTATGGATCAAAAGATTTCTGAAAGGAAGAGACGATCGCGTCATTCCCTGCAAGCAAGCGAGACTATAGAAGAAGCATATATATATATATATATATATATATATATATATATATATATATATATATATATATATATATATATATATATATATATATATATATATATATATATATATATATATATATATATATATATACAAGGGGATTGACATAAGTCTTGGGCCTGACCATGAAGGACATGTCACAGAGAGCTGAAATTTTGTATAGTGTTTATTCCTTTTCAATATAGCCACCGTCTGAATTGACTCACTTCTGCCATCTCTGCTTGACCTTGAAAAGACCTTGGGAGTAGAACACCCTATTTTTCAAACTAAACCAGTCATCACATCCCAGTATAACCTCTTCATCGCTGTCAAAATGATTTCCTTTTAGCTGTTTTTTAAAGATTTGGGAATAGAAAAGTCTGATGGAGCCAAATCTGGAGAATATGGTGGGTGTGGAAGAATTTCAATATTCAAATCGTTGGCTGCTAGCTGCACAAGCCGTGCTTTGTGAGAGGGCGCGTTGTCTTGAAGCAAAGGAAGATTTTGAGTGCGCGTTATCCCTCGTTTCCTGGTCACAAAATTTCTTAGTTTGAAGAGAAGATCGGCAGGGTACTGTCCATTAACTGTGTTGCCATGAGGCAGATAATCTTTCAAAAGGACACCTTTGCCGTCCCAAAAAACAGTCAGCATCACTTTTCCTGCAGATTTCTGCGCTCTCGGCTTGACAGGTGTTGGGGAGCCCGGGGTTTTCCATTGCATGCTGGCAATTTTGGATTCGGGGTCATAATGGTGTACCCAAGTTTCATCTACTGTCACCATGGTCTCCTAAAATATTTTTGACTGACACTTTTTGAGCAACTGTTGACAGCAATTTACCCTCGTTTGCTTCTGTTCACGTGTCAACAGTCGCGGAACCCAGCGTGCACACACTTTTCTCATGTTCAGTCTGTTGTGTAAAATTCTATGAACTGTTCTTTCATTTATTTTTACTCTACTAGCTATCTCCACAATTGTCATTTTTCGATCCTGGTCAATGATTTCCTTCACTCTTGTTGCATTTTAATCGTTGCACTCTGAGGCTGGTCTACCAGATCTTGGCAGATCAGCAACATTTGAGCGGCCGCACTTAAACTGTTGACACCAGTTTTTTTACCGAAGTATATGAAGGACAAGAATAACGAAACACTGGTTCCATCTACCTGTGTATTTCTGTAGGTGTTTTTCCCTGAAACATCAGAAATTTTATCACAGCTCTGGCCTCCTTCTTTTCCATTGTTTTGTCAAATCTTTGGAGCAGGAGATCCGGTCAATAGGGTACATTGCGCCGTGCACCGTAGCAGGAAAACCCATTGAAGAAACAAATGCGTACTTCACACATTCAATGTGCCAAGTTTCATCTTCCTCCTGTGACCCCTTCATGGTCAGGCCCAAGACTTATGTCAATCCCCTTGTATATATATATATATATATATATATATATATATATATATATATATATATATATATATATATATATATATATATATATATATATATATATATATATATATATATATATATATATATACAGCTATTAAATTAATGTTTTGCTTAATTATCTTCTGCCGGTTGCTCGTAAAAACATATATTTCTCATAGAAAGGGCGGGAGAATACAAAGTTTATAATAAACTTAGATGACTCAGTTGTTATACTTGTCATTCTAGAATTTCCTGTGAGACTCCCTGAAACAGAAGGCCAACCTTCTATTTATAGCTCTGCCACGAGAAATTGTGAGCGAAGGTTGGTATCTTTGAAAAAAAAAAGTGATTCAAGCAGCAGCGATTAAAGTCCTATAATATTTGTTAAAGTGCAGCACATATATAATATTTAGTTTGTGTTCAATATGTTTGATAATTATATGTAATTAATGAATGTTGTTAACTAGTTTTTAATGTCACTTTTACTTAATTGTGATAAAACTTTCTGTTGCTCATGAACGAATCAATTTGAATTTTATTAATTCTCGTGGTAATTTAATGTTCGTTTAGCCCTTTTTGGGGAGACGAGGTAGGGCAGTGGTTAGTGCACTGGCTTCCTAGCTCGGTGGTCCATAGTTTGATCCCCAGTTGACGTGGGATTTTTTTAGACCGCAAACGACTCCGGGGTCGACCCAGCCTCATGAATTGGGCACCAGAGCAACTCTGGGAAGTAAGGCGGCCAGCGTGATGCTGACCACATCCCCCTAGTGTGCCGATGGTCAAGAAAATAGAGGCCTAACACCATATTCCCAATATGCCTGAATGGGCGTGTAACGGGATCCTTTCTGGAGTTCTGGATCCCTGGCTCTTTGTTTCCCATGCTTGTCGTGGTAGCCGATTGTTGCCAGTAATTTTAATGAAAGGGACGTGATCTGGAAAATGTTAGGTGAGCAGATTAGATTACGGGTTGTCGTTGCTTGAAGACGTGATTGTCTTTAATGTTAGGTTAAATTGTAATAGTAGAAGTAAAGTTAGAAAGTGTGTGAACACTAGTCATTTCAATTGTGGAGATTTATTCACTCCGAACTGTTTTGAGCTACGGGTGTTTAGCTATTTGTGGCTAGCCCGTGCAAGTAATGAGACTGAGCGGTGTTTTTTAACAGCCGGGTCTCGTATCTGTTTTAGGCGGGAGATGCGTGATCCCGTGACCAGATAGTGTGTGGACATTGACCGAGGTGGTCATGTCGTGTGTGTTTTTCGATGTATGCCTGTACAGTGCTGAAGATAAGAGGCCATGATTTTGTGTAAGGCCATTATTTCCTGAGACAGGATAATTGTGTTATGTGAGGACAGGTTGATAGGTGAGATAATTGCAAACTGCTGGGTGAGCAGTATTGTGTGTTTTTTGAGAGGTAAGGATCCAATATTAATATAGCGCTAGGATGAGTGAAGGCGAGAATATTGCAGACTGCCGGGTATGGAGTCTTGTGAGAAATTGCTGGTAGGACTCATCAGATTATTAATACAGCGCTTATGTGAGGAGTATCTTGAGGATGCTATTTATGCAGTAGCACGGCGATGATGATGTCCGTTTGCTATCTGTGAGAAGGATCATTATTACTTATTATTAATACAGCGCTTATGTGAGGAGTATCTGGAGGATACCTTATTTATGCAGTAGCACGGCGAGGATGTCCGTTTGCTATCTGTGAGAAGGATCATTATTATTAATACAGCGCTTATGTGAGGAGTATCTGGAGGATACCATATTTATGCAGTAGCACGGCGAGGATGTCCGTTTGCTATCTGTGAGAAGGATCATTATTATTAATATAGCGCTTATGTGAGGAGTATCTGGAGGATACCATATTTATGCAGTAGCACGGCGATGATGTCCGTTTGCTATCTGTGAGGAGGCCATATTTACGGATCCATGATTATTATTATAGCGCTAATGTGAGGACAGGTGAATAGTGCTGAGTTGAGGGGTATCTTTAAGAAGGCCATGGATATTGTAGTATCTGCATGATTCTGAGTCGTGAGAAGTACTTTGTTATTGTATTGCTGTAACCTGCAATGTGACTATGACTGTGTATTCTGTATTAATGTAACGTGTTGTGGTGTAATAAATTACATTAACTATCACCAGCCGTTACACCCTTCCATGCTTCTGATGTGTGTATCTATAGTGTGTGACTGTACCTATACACATTCCACTTATGACACTCACCTCCACACCATAATTATCAGTAACTAATTATCAGTGGCGGTTTTCAGTCTAGAAGGAGCTAACACGCACGCACTCAATCAACCACAAAGAAAACACATATTAACATTTGGCACGATATTAACACCGATCTTCTCCCATTCTGCAGACATGGCCAAACCATCTTAGTTGGGACTGTTCTATTTGGGTCTGCAGCGGGTGGGATTTTAGGCCTTGACGTATCGTCTGGTTGCGGACCATGTCTCTTCTTGTTACTTCAACCACCTTCCTCAGATACCTCATTTCTGAGGTTTTACACGTGACACAAGAACGCAAACTTCAGTCCCACCATACGCTTGACAGTAAGAGAGGAACCAAAGATGTTGGGTGGCGCCTCTTTGTATGTCCCTCTCTCATTCCTATATTAGAACCTGGCCTCGTCACTGACTGCTTTCCGTATTGAACATGTACTTTTTTTTTACTCTACTTCTCTATAGATGTTTCACTTCTCTAAGGTATTTTATGTAAATGTACATACAAGCCGGGTGTAGTCTCTGGGGGAGGCTCTGAAATAAAACGAGAATAGGGCTGCTGTTCCGCCAGGCATATCGTTAAAGGCGACTAACATGAGCTTGTTCATGGGGCTGACAATCCCATTATGTAAAGCAAAAAGCTGCAGACAAAACCACTGCTAACGTTTTTGCTTTGTTGTACACATCCTAAATCGGACCATAATAGTAGTGGCTCCAACCTCCGTACGGAATGAAAAAGATGTGTAAATACAAACTCTTAAATACCTCATGCACTGCCGTGCCTCCTTGTCTCCTCTATCGTAGAACTTGTCTGTCAACGAATGTAGATTTGCATTACACTTTTTACATTAATAAACTTTGTGTGTATTCATAAACAAGGAATAGCGTTATCACCAACTATCTATAATGTATAATTTTTATTGACAGAAAACACGTGAATTTGTTGTTGTTACCGATAGCCACAAAAACGGACTTATTTATTCATTTGTTTTTTGTCCTTTTATTTTCATACTTGCAGGAAAGACGGAATTATTTCTTTCTTTTTTTCCCTCTAAACAATGTACAAGGGTCACACATTTTAGTAGTGCTTCTTAAGATTAATGACTTAACTTTAGATTATTCCCACTTTGACATGTTACATTTAATCGAACATTAATTATTGCGTTCACGAATAATCACAACAATCATTTCAGACGTATTTCATTATTGATTTGCCAGTACATGGTATTATTTTTAAAGAGTCAAAATTGCATTCATTAATTGTGGTCTAGTTTTCAGAATACAATTTCAACGTACCTAGCATTAAAATGTGATACACTGACAGCAGTGGTATGTAATTAATGCACGCTATGTCAGGTGTTGGAACATAATCGATATGTGTCGATGGTGCGGTGAGTACCAATGACTGGAAAAAGAGAAGAGGCTGTAGGAGGTATTTACAAAAAAATTGTGCCTAGCCTTATGGAATAAATTGACTAATACCTTTATTTAAGTAAAAAATTCACGTTTTCCCGCTTAATTTGCACGCATGCATTCGTAAATCGCTTATTTACACAATTAATCCTTTTGAAATTCATATTATTTCCTTTTCAAGCAGAACTACCTCATTTACAAAATAATTGGCAATAATTAAGATCGAATTAGCTAAAATAACTACAAAGTGAGCATAGCTGTGGAGAAAAAGACGTGTTATCAAAGTGGCAGGATAACTTCGCTCAGATTCGGTCTTTAAAAAATTATATACGTCTTTAGAGTTACTTAGACAGATAACACAATGGTAGATTTTATTATGCCAAAACAACTGAATATTTCGGAATCAACACTCATTCTTCAGGACGCATCTGAAGACGATGTGACATCGGATGGTTTGTTAAGTGACGAAGTAGCAGTAATTTTTCAATGGCTATTCAATTCTGTTATATGCCTTCTGGTTGACGTATTTGGTGTCGGGACAAATATCATGAACGTAATCTGCTTTGTCAAGCTAGGATTCGCTGACCCAGTTAATGTTAGTCTATTGGGTACTGTAGTCAACGTTAGTCTTGTACAGACATTACTTTAGTGGACCTTATTTTATTGATACTATTTGCATATTTTTCTCTTAGTCAAATCAAGATGTATTTTGGGTTTGTTGTAATACTGAGACAAATATCTTTGTCTGGTATATACGTTTATTTTGCCAAGTCAGTCCTATTGTATGGCGCTGAAACATGGAGAATAACAAAAACAACAACCAAAAAGCTCCATACTGTCATAATTGGGTGCTTCCCAGGAATAGAAGGATTAAAATGGTATGACAAGGTTACCAACGTGGAACTGATGACAAGAACTAGACAAGTGCCAGTGGAACAAGAGATGAGAAGAAGGCGCTGGCGATGGATAGGACACACGCTAAGGAAACCTGTTGATAGCATTTCAAGTCAGTCGTTGTTCTGGAACCCCAGGTTAAGAGAGGCAGAGGTAGATCCAGAACCACGAGGAGAAAAGAACTGGAGACGGAGGTGAAAATGATGAAAACGTGGAGAAAATTTGAGAGGATAGCACGTGACAGGAAGACTTGGCATGTGTTTGTTGAAGACCTATACTCGGTAGCGCAGTGGTTAGTGCACTGCCTTCCTAGCTCGGTGGTCCATGGTTCGATCCCCAGTTGAGGTGGGATTTTTTAGACCACAAACGGCTTTGGGGTCGACCCAGCCCAGTGAATTGGGTACCAGAGCAATTCTGAGAAGAGTAAGGCAGCCGGCGTGATGCTGACTACATAACCCTAGTGTGCCGATGGACAAGAAAATATGGGCCTAACACAATTTTCTCAATATGCCTTAATGGACGTGTAACGGGATCCTTTACCTTTACTCATGATCCTTGGAGAGCCACAGGGTAATAAATTAATGAATGAACACGTTTGTTTACCCATAACAAAAACGTTGGTTTATTACATAACGTAGACAGTGCAGTTCCTTTCTTCTTTGTTTGTGCTTGTGTATAACACTCGCAAACGTCAAGTCTCTTGGTTATTATTCCAAAGATTAGTCCAACTGTGCAAATGACTGGGAGATGGCGGTAGACCTACCTGGACGAGGTGCATATCCAGAGAGTATCAGAAAATATCGAATACGGCCGGATATAGTGCTGCATTCTTCATCATCGCAGCAGGTTATATTGATTGAACTGATTATGCCATTTGAATCGAGATTGGATGAGCAACATTCGTTCACAGCGGCAAAGTATAGTGATCTGGCCGTGGATCTAAGACACGATGGGTTCACTGCAAGGGTCATAGCTGTTGAGGTGGGTGCAAGAGGGCTCGTGGCTGCGTCAGTGTATGATTTATTGAAACTGTTGGGGCTGAGGGGACAGTCGAGAAAAAGGGCACTGAAGAGGCTTATTGAAACTGCGGAAAAGGCATCATGCTGGCTGTGGAACAACCGCAATGGGCTAAGGAACTCGGGACAATAAAATGTATCCCCACCTGCGGTATGGGACCCTGATATTGAAATTTTTTAAAGTCCGCAATACACTGAGTTTTTCGTTCTATTGGTGAAAGGACGGCGGCTCTACAGGTAACCCGCGGTGTATTTTTGTGAGGTGTCATGTGCAGTTAGAATTCATTTGCCAGCTCATAATGGCTTCACGTATCATCGGCTTCACACAGGTGTGTCAGTGGTGTGCTGCGGAACAACCGCAATAATTTGTCTTCACTTTGTTACTCTCGCAATTGCCTGCGGCTGGCGGAATTGTGAATTTTAAAGCTGCAACCAAAGTGGAATGGGTTCATTTTCTACACAAGACAATAAGAGGCTGAGATACTTGGGAGTCATGACCCAGGTGGGTCACCTCCCCCACCCCCTAGAGTGTAAATTAGAATAAGGGGCCGAAACACTTGATCGAAGGGAGGACCACTTCTGATGATCAGATTACCTCATGTTGTATCGCTCTCTATACAGTTTCCTATCATCATAACAGAATCTGTAGCAAACATCAATGAATCAGGTTTTATTGGAAGCCTCTGTATACTAAATGTAATAACAAATATCAGTCTATTAAATATGATAGAAAAAGTCAGTACCCAGTATACTAGGCATAATAAGTTCATTAAGTAAAATAGCTAATACCAGAAAACATTATGGTAGATATTTGTAATATTTTCTGTATGGCAGATAATCTTACTCCACAGATTATAGCAGGAAGCGCAGCACGAATCTCATCATCATCATCATAATATCATCATCATCGTCTTTACTCTTAAGATCCATAACGAGCATAAGCTTTCAACAACCGCATGTTGTGTTCTGGTTGCGTGTCTTCTGCTCAAGGTCTTTACATGTCTTCCTCAACATTGTCAATCCAGTCTCCAATGTTATTCTCCATATGATTGTTTTCGATCAACTTCCACCTCATTTACTCCGGAGATTCCAAAACTACAACTGTCTTGTAATCCTAGCACTAGGTTTCCTCAACGTGTGCCCTTATATGCGTCTTCTTGTCTGAAAAATCCAGATATCAAATCAGGAGATTGTTCTAGCTTTCCAGGTTATCAGTTAGGATGTGTGCATTTTCGAGGTGGTTCATTATATTTTATAATAAATTAGCTTTTGCCAACCTAAACATCATCTTTTTTTTAAAATAAACTTTTGCCTCGTTTTGGCGAGGCGCGTCACGTTCAACCTAGTCGGTTATATTATGGCGCATGTCCAAATATAAAAGACCCTTCTTCTTCTTCTTCTTCTTCCATCCTTAGCCATCAACCGGCAAAGCAGTATGTGGCCAGTACGCCTAGTGGCGTCTTAGGGCAACAACAAATTGATCAATCTATCGCTGTTTCCACCACGCCTAGTGGCGTCTTTGTGGAACAAAAACAGTCCAAACAATCTATCATTGTTTCCGTAATCAGATTGGTTGGCAAGCAGGTGATCAGCCCACTGTGCGAAGTTTTTACGGGATGGGGTAAACAGCCCCATGCCCATACCCTCCTTAGTCGCCTTTTACGACATGCGTGGTAGGGTGCAGTGTTACTATTCTTTGCTCCCCTTTCGGGCCCCGGTAACACACGGGTGAAAAGACCCTTAGGTCTGATAATAAACGTCATCTGGAAATCTGCCATTACTGAAAAAACACTCAATTTAAAATGTATAAGAGGTTCGTCATTTATGTACGGTGCAGAATGCTGGAAAGTAACAGAAAGGGAAATATCCAAATTGTCATCTTTCCACAAAATCTGCCTAAGGAACATTCTTCAAATTTGCAGGCCGAACATAATCGCCAACCAAGAACTGCTAACTCCGAGCCACCAAGAAGACATGCGTACCATGATAGTGGGTAGACGCTGAAATTGGGTTGGCCACATCATTAGAAGAGACCCTGACATCATTAGCAGAACTGCTATGCTATGGACTCCAGAAAAGAAGGAATGTTAAAAGCCACGTGGCGAAGAACTGTGGAGGTGGAGATGCTGAACATGAACCAGCACTAGGGTACCATATGAAAGATGGCTGTCGACCGAGCAAAATGGAGACATTTTGTTGATGCCCTACAAGACGCCACCAGGAGGGATGAACAATGATTGCTTTTTTACTCAGAGGCCAAGCACCAAAGAAGAAGAGGAATTGTCATCTCGGAAAATACCATTAGGCTCAAGTTATTGGGAAGCTACAAAAACGGATTCGATTATTGTAAATTATTATTCACAATTTTCAACCCATTCGGAAGTCACTTCTCAAGTACAGGAAGACTTGTAGCACTAATAGTCATTGGTCAACCTGTACATACACATGGTGGTGGCGACAATGCATTTAGGCTGGGTGGACATATATAAACAATTGTGTATTTCATTCATTCATTCATTCATTCATGTTCCCCAAGGAGCAAAAGCCTTCAACAAACAAATGCCAAGTCCTCTGGTCACGTGCTATCTTCTCAAGTTCTTTCTTTGTTTTCCTCATCATTTTCACCTCTTTTTATAGCTCCCTTCTCCAAGGTCTTCTTGGTCTACCTCTGCCTCTCTTGCCCTGGGGATTCAAGAACAAGGACTGCCTTGTAATGCTATCAACAGGTTTCCTCAGTGTGTGTCCTATCCATCGCCATTGTCTTCTTCTCATCTCTTCTTCCACTTGCATTTGTCTAGTTCTTGTCATCAGTTCCACATTGGTAACCTTGTCATACCATTTTAATCCCTCTATTCTACGCAAGCACCCATTTATGAAAGTCTGTAGCTTTGAATGTTGTTGTTTTTGTTGTTCTCCATGTTTCAGAGCCATACAATAGTACTGACTTCACATTTGAGTTGAAGATTCTTATTTTTGTGTTGGATCCGATTTCTCTTGATCTGCATATATTTTCCAGTACAATGAAAGCTTCTCTTACATTTTGTATTCTTATTTTGATATCAGTGTTTGTCCCTCCAACTTATGACTGCCAAGATATGTGTACGATTCTACATCATGTAGTGGTGTTTCTTCACGTTCAACCCTGTTATCCTTTCCTGCAGTTATTCTCTTTATTTGTGTCTTTTTCCTATGTATTTTCAGACCTAATTGCTGTGATCTCTCATTGAGTTTTTTTCATTTTGGTCTGCATCTGATTACGGTTATGGGACAAAAGAGCCAAGTCATCAGCAAAATCTAGATAATCTAACTGTTTAGTCAGATGTCACCGGATTTCATTTCTGTTGTGTGTCGTCGATGTTTTCCTAACCCAGTCTATTGCTAGTAAGAAACAAAACGGAGACAAGAAGCATCCATTTCGCACTACAGCTCTTATCCCAAACGGTTTTTTAAGTTATCCTTCATGAAGAACTTTGCTTGTCAAGATTTTATCAGTTTTATTTTTTACATCAATAACCGTCAGGTGAACTCCATGGTGCCTCATCAATTTCCAAAGTGATTCTCTGTACACACTGTCGAATGCCTTTTCGTAGTCCATAAAATGAATGTATAGTGGTGAATTCCATTCCAGACTTTGTTCAACTATTATTCTCAAAGTGGCTATCTGGTCTGTACAGGATCTGTTTGGTCGAAAACCTGCTTGTTCATCTCTCAGTTTCTTATCTATAGACTCTTTTAATCTCTCGAGGATGATCCTCTTTTGTTTTGTTTTTTTAATTTAGACCTAAGGGTCTTTTATATTTGGACATGCGCCCTAATATAACCGACTAGGTTGAATGGGACGCGCCTCGCCAAAACGAGGCAAAACTTTATTTTTTTTTAAATGATCCTGTTTAATACTTTTCCTGGCACTGGTAGTAACATTATTCCCCTCTAATTTGTGCACTCTTGTAAGTTTCCATTCTTAGGCAACTTAACCAGATATCCTTCCTTCCATTCTTATTCTGCTGGTATCTCTTCCCTTTCCCAGACGTTACCAAGTAATTTATATAACATCTCTGTAACAGTGTCAATATCTGCTTTGATGGCCTCTACTGGAATGTCATCTGGTCCAGCCGCTTTTCCATCTCTTAGAAGCTTTATGGCTTTGTTTCTTGGTCTTTCACAGATAATTTGTAGCTCTTCTTCTGCTGGCTGGATGTAAAGGGAGTTTTGTTGAGCTGTTCTATTGAGAAGGTCCTCAAAATATTCCGTCAACCTCTTCATTTGCTCTTGTATATTGCTGAGTGTGACGTTAGGTTCCAAATTGTGGCCATAGGGTGGAGCTACCATCCCCCCTAACTTCTTCTTGATTGTAGGCACGCCCATTTTTCATCTGTTTCTGGTTTTCGGTCGCTGCAAGCATGTCACTTTGATCTGACAAGTTAACCCCTTTGCTCCCGCGAAAGTGGCCACTGGAGACGACAGGTCTTTTAATGCTGGCAAGAGTGACTTTTTGACGCGTCCGCAACGCTCCTCGCTGGGCGACACAATTTCTCCATGTGGTTTTTTATTCCATTGAAAGTCTGGTAAGCCCGTAGCTCCAGAGCGGTCACTCTGTTACGCAAACACTCTTTTAGTTTGCAGCACTGGCAGGATAGTCCCCTGGAATAGTATGCTGTTCCCACGGGCTCTGTCCAGGTGTTTGGACACCTGTGGCCGATTTCTTGTTTATAATGTTTCCCCTTCTGTCTCTAATGGCTTTTAGTCCCTGGAACTTCTGTCGTGAGGTGGTAGATATCTTTGTGCATTTTGCAACCTACTTTTAGTGTGGGACATTCTTCACAATCTCGCGAGAACCGGTTAACTCCGACTAAGTTAAGGGCGTCTGGGCTATCGGCTGGAATCGCCTTCCAGGAAAGGCAGGATAAATCTTCAAGCCATTTACATTGGGGTGTTCCCACCAACTACAGTGGTTTTTTTTTCCCGACACCTTACTACGTGTACATTCTGGTGATTTCCCTGGCTGAAAGATTTTACGCCAACCCCACTTAATACGTGGAGCGCCCATGCTCCACCGGCCTCAACGTCAAGGAGCTACACATAATCGCCAGTTTTATCACCTTGTAGCCATCGTCAGCTCTTCTGCATCCATAGTGCTACGCGCTGTCACAGGATAGACGGGATTGCGTCAAATAGTAGATGTAATGCCTCCATCGCCTTTAATCTTGAGTGCATTCATCGCCACCCATTTAGATCCTGGATTTAAAGCTCACCTGTACATCTATGTCACGGGTTGCCTCCCCTTAGCTCTGCGGTAGTTGTCCACCAGCGGCTAACACTCAAGAGTATCTAAAATGGGTCTTCAAAGGTATCTACCTTCGCAGAAGGTTACTCTTGGCAGAGTTGTAGATAGAAGGATAATGATGGTTCTATCTCAAGGTAGCTTTCACATTATATTTTCAGAAGTCAAAAACAATGCTGCATAGGGCAGAGCACTATTAACTTATATCTGTGAAGAATTAAGCAATGGTTTCAGCACGTTCAAGCCACCAGCTGGTGTAATCTAGTGAAATTCATGTATAAGTATTTGCTCTATAGATGTAAATCTATGTGTACTTATATATATAAAGGAGTGCACCCTTCTCAAAAAAGATTTTTCTATTACAAAAGTAAGATAATCTCTGCAAGTTTTTAAGCAAACCATAAAAGAATGTACCTATTTCTATTTTTTTTCCTACTTGACCAGTGTGTGGAGAGACATGAAACATTTACCGGTTGAAGCTAAACTGCGAAAGTTTCACTTGAAATACCCGCAGTACGCATGCGAAGGGTGCACATCTCGAGTCTTTGTAAGGTATGCTTAAAAACTTGCAGAGTTTATCTTACTTTTGTGATAGACAGCATCCTTGTACCACATCTTGGGTCCGAGAATAAATGTTTTGAAAAGGGTACAATCTTTTATGGACACCCTGTATGTATTAATGAGCTATAATAACTGAATCAACAATGATTGTTTTGTTTTAAAATAACGTGTAATAATTTTAATAATCAATTAGTTTTAACAGGTTAAAAGATGAATAACCCAGAATAGACGGGTAGGTTTAAGTCACGGATGGGTGAACACTTAAATAAATAACTGAGGACACCTTGAGTTATGTGAACAGTAAATAAATTAGTATATAATAAATAAAGGTAATTAACAAATATTTCGGCCTTTATTTTGTCTATACTTGCTGATAGAAAAGTCATACTAGTGATTGTGCCTTTTAACTGTCTGAGAGACCTGTCTCTCAAAATGGCATGTTTATTTCCATCGCTATTATACAGACGGGCGAACGCATATGTGATCTCATCCCTCAGTGATTGCCTGGCTCATAATATCTTTTCAGACGTATTTTATCTGTATTAATTACACAGATAATGTCTGGGTTAATCCAATTATCAACCATGTACTCAAATCGTTTCTGAGACAGATAATTTCTGATACAGCACGGCGCATAAACATTATTCGACGACACACCCGGCCATCTATTGTTCTTTCAGCCAAAGGTGTCGGAAGGCGCGGGGATAACCCTCGAATTCCAGGTGGTCACCCAGTCTCGGCCGGAAATGTGTTATGACAATGCCACTATTACTCTTCACGTTTAATTTGTGCATTAAAGGTTCTTAGACCACTTAAGTGATTACAATTAATCCTCAAGATAGTCAATTCTCCGTGAAATAACATTATTGCAGAGTGAATAGAGGACAACAACTCTAAGAGGCGCGACTATGACGTGATGAAAATGAAGAAATGAAGTGATACTGCCGGAGAGAACAAAAGTTATAATAAGTGCACAACTGATTTCGTCACAATCTAGAGGACTTAACATGTGTCCTGAAAATTCTTTTCCGAGGTGGAGTTATAGTTTTGGGGTTTTTCCTCCCACACAAGGAGAGGAAAGGGTTATCATATCTCCGTTTGCGATCCGCCGACAGATGTAACACCAAGCAGAATGTAAACACAAGTGTGCTGACAAAGAAGGACTTTGGGAGGTGTACTCAGATAAATATTGGTGAGGGGGTGGCTTGACGTAACTGCGGGATAGGGTCATTAAGTTGTATTGGACAGCCATGTTGCTGACCAGTTGAAGTCAGCGGGATATTGTGTGTGTGGACGGACTTCTTTATTTCAGGGTTCCCTGTAGAAGGAGTAGTAGAGAATCTAGCCCAATAATAGTGGGAGCTTACTTACTGTGACGTGAGAGCCAAGCTCATTGGTACCAGTATAGTTTGATTATTCTTATGATTCTTATTATTACTAGCATTGTTTGTCTTTTGATTTTGTTTAACGCATTTTTATGATTTGATGGTTTGTTATTGGACATTTTTCTTGTTTTGCTATAGTTTTCCCTTAATAAAGTAGACCACAAATCGCGGATCAGATGTCTTTCCTATCTGTACTTGTACTTGCTTGTTGTGGAGTCACTATCGTGTACTTGTCCTAACTCCTAGAAGAGAGAGGCGGAGTGAAAGTAGTTTTTTGAAACTAAGTCACTGAGTGGAAGGAGGTGAGATTCATCACCTGATCTTTTACTCCTGATAGCTATAATTCACTACATCCACATTCAACACTATAACTCATCTATCTTCTCAGTCCTAACTGATTTATTTTCGTCTTGTTTCAGACTTTACTCAGACAATTTGTCTTGTCTCAGACAGACTGTACTCCACTCGTGACACTCGTATGAGGCAACTTACTTGCTTTTATTTCCCTGTTAGCTTCTTTGTGCTGTTATACATTTCTCTCATATTTCCTTTGGCTGCAGTATCTTCTGCCCATCTTGCAAACTGATCAATATATTTCCTCTTGTCTTTTTTGATGCTTCTTCTAACTTCTTTGTTTGCTTCTGTGTACACTTCTTGAGCCGTGGCTTTGGAACTTCTAGTTTTATTGCTTTTTCTATGATTCTTTACCGACAACCGTCAAAGCCGTCAGTGGCCATCATGTCTGGTGGCGTCTTATAGGGCAGCAACAAATTGATTCCACTTTGCTCGGTCGGTGGCCATCCTTTGTACAGTGCTGTGGTGGGTTGATATTAATTTAGTATATATTATGTGTAACAGATGTGAAGTCAGCTATGCAAACCCCTGAGGTAGTATAAATTCTGAATATAATGTCAGGGAATCTGTCTTGCTTCCACCAATGACCCCAACCTGCTATGTATAGTTTCCCAATTATATGTACTGATGTATGGATGTTGTGTAGCTAGATTCCTAGGGTATATGCAATGTATGTGAATAAAATAACAACAACCACACTTTAAAGTTACTTAACAAGTAATTTAACAACTCACTATTGAATTCTGGTCTGATAAAATTTTTTACAATGTATTAAGTATAATTGAGTGAGTCAAATGAAGTTGAACGTCAAAAATTAATTAAATATACGAGAGACGGTCAAAAATTAATGCCTCGTAATTTTTAATTTCATTCAATAGGCAAGAAAACAGATAAAATTCACATTGAAATGTAGCCCCAAGTCTGAACTTCAAAAATTTATTTCTTAATGTAGTTTCCGTTATTTGTTACAGTTTTTGTCCATCTTCTCACAAGGGCATGTATCCCCGCACGGTAAAAATGTGTGTCCTTTTCTCTAAACCACTGGCGTACGGCGCGTTTAAGGGTCTCGGTGTCCTCAAAGTGATTTCCGCGAAGATCTTCTTTCAGTGATCCAAACAGATGGAAGTCAGAAGGTGTAAGATCGGGACTGTAAGGGGGGATGTGGTTATACTGTCCAGCCAAATTCTGCAATCGCATCAATGGTGCGTTTAGCGGTGTGTGGTGTGGCTTTATCGTGCAACAGTAGTGCAGTTCTCTGATCTTTTAATGGGTAAAGTCGCCGAAGACGACCTCTAAGCTTCTTCAAAGTTTCAATGTAACGGTCTGCATTCACCGTGTTTTCCTGTTCCAAGAAGTCGAGAAGAATCACACCCTTCTCATCCCAAAACACGGAGGCCATAACTTTCCCTACAGATGGTGAACTTTTGAACTTCTTTCTTGTTGGCGATGTTGTGTGATGCCATTCCATTGACTGCCTCTTGGATTCTGGCTAAAAAAATGAACCCAAGTCTCATGTACCCAACGTCGGACAGTGCTAACATCCACTGTTGAATCTCCATAAACATTCTTCAAACGTTCGTAGATGCGAATTGGGGTCTCGCCTACAGCATTGAGGAATTCTATGACATAACGTTGTTTTAACCGAACGTCTTTGGCAGCCATTTTTAAACTGTTACAGTGGTGCCACCTGTTACTGAAACAGGTTGGTAATGCTATACAGTGCAGAAGAGTGTTTGAGGAATCCTGCTAAATTTACAAATTGCACACCGATGCAGTATTTACATACATAAAAAATAGGAGGCATTACTTTTTGACCTTCCCTCGTATTTACACAAATACAAGTTTAACTAATAGAGTCTTTTATATCTTGATCATGAAGATTTTATGGCTGGAAAAGTTCTTTAGTGAAGTATTTCCTCTAAGAATAAGCACAGATTTGTGGGATTAATACTGTCATCATATTTAGGAATCTGTTTAATAGGATATTCGTGGAGGATCAGGTTGTGAATTAACAAAGCCCCAATACACAGGGCTTAGCTTTTATATAGTTGTCGAAAATTCTGCGATGTCCTGCACCTGAATCTGCACTCTCACAGCAAGGTACAGCTTTTGATGTTGGATACTGCAAGGCAATCAGACATATGGCCTCACACTGGTACTTTTATCGAACATACACGTGACTGGCACACTTCAGGTTATTACAGAAACCCTGGGAAGGAAAAGATTCATTTCCCTCAAAATACTAGTCTGACCTATCTCCACTCATAACAAGGTTTATACATATTAACAGATCCCAATCAGAAAATTATACACACATAGTGATTTTTCCCATCTGTTAAAGTGCTTTATTCATCATCAAGTATCTCAACCATATGTTGAACAACTTCCTAGTCATAAGACAATATTATAATTAAGTAAATACATTCAGGTGATAACCTGTAATTTATTAAGATGTCCAGTGATTTTCTGGCTATAACTCAAACATTATTCAGTAATTTCTTTTCCCTTATTAATTTCTTTTATCCCAACTTTTAAGTAAAACTGTAAGGATTTTATTAAGTTCTTTCCCCACAATGTCAGAAAGCCTGTCTGGCTTTTCTACAAAAGGATAATATCTTTCTTAGCAACTCGGTGAAACAACACAAAGTTTGATGTTGGCTTCCCTTTTTATATATTTTCTTTTATCTCCCAAAGTACAAATAAAGCTGTAGGGCTTTTACATGAAGCTATAAGATTATCTAACCCTATTTAATGATTTTACATAACATGTTGAAGCGGCACTTGTACGACTGGGACTTTACCCTTCAAATATTCATACATAATCAATATTGCAAACACATTTTCAAATACAATAATAAGTATATAAATGTTGCTTCTTACCGTAATATTGAAATACCTCACTATATAAGTTAAATACAGGCTATAAATGGTCACACAATTCGCTCGCTGACATCAGAACTGCGAAGGCATATGAGCACAACTTGTCTGAATTCGTCAATAACTACACAAGTGAATATTTTATTTGCAAGTGGCAAGGAAAGCTTGGGCCTCAGTGTATTTATTCATACTCCTTAGTTATTCTAAGCAACCAATCAGGGGACTTCCGCTCCTACGCGTCTTTTTTTTGAAAAGTTAACCTAATAATTTTCAAATCAGGAGACACCCCTTAATATGGCCAGCATCAGTAAAGAAGCCCTATACACGTCTATATATGTCTTCATTCTACCATATCGCCAGTATTCTCTAAGTCATTTCAATACAGAATGATAATATTTACTTCGTCTACCGTCTGTTATCAAATACATAAGGTTTCACACTTCTGTCTATTATTTTTACCATTTTCGTTTTTCCTCTATATTTATGCCAATAATATATCTTTCTTTCTACAGTAAGATAATATATTAGACTAAAGAATATGATATATTTAATAACTAATTAGTAGCATTTTAATCGTCTTTTAGTCTTTATTTTTCCTATCGTTCGATTTGGACAGTTAGTTTCAGTTTCGAAAATGCAGACGATAGTTTAAAAAGGACTCCGTACTATTTCCCCCTCTCTCTCACTTTTCCAAGAAAACCACAACAATGCGGTAGTACACGTTCCAACTTTTGACCCAATATGCAAATATCTCTAACCTTCATCGTATGTTTCGGTTAAGGCGTGCAAGTCTGTGACGTCATATTGGCATTTAGTCTAACGATCGTTTTTATGCGTTAATCCTTTAGAGACCGAGTTATAAAAGCTAGTATTTCTGGCGGCGCGAACAACAATAACTCCACACAACTTCCTTATGTTATTCTTATGTTATTTTATTCTTATAAAGGTGGTCACTAGTCTTACAACTGGGGGGAATTTTGCGAGACCATATGTGGGCGTGTTGTACATACAGATTGTATTTTACGACAAGTGCCCCAGCTCTGGTTCATTCTTTGCATCTCAGCCTCCACAGTCCTCCGCCAAGTTGTTTTTGATCGGCTTCTCTATCGTTTTCCTTCAGGGATCCAGAGCATAGCTGTTTTTGTGATGGCATCGGGGTCTCTTCTGAGGACATGGCAAACTTAACTCCAGCGTCTGCCAGCTATGATGGTGAGCTTGTCCTCTTGCTTGCTCCGAGTAAGCAGATCTTGGTTCATGATGGTATTCGGCCAAAAGATTCAGAGAATTTTTCTTTGGCAGGTTGTGTGGAAAGAGGACAATTTCGAAATTTCCTTCTCTGTTACTCTCCAGCATTCCGCACCATAGAGAAGCACAGAACGCACATAGCTCTGATATAATCTTAATTTTGTGCTTGTGCTGTACTGAGAGGACTTCCAGATGTTGTTTAGAATAAAGAAAGGCAGTTCTTGCTTTGTTCATTCTGTTGTTGATGTCTTTGCTTGCTCTGCCATCTGGTGTTACTTTGCATCCTAGGTATGCAGTTGTTCCAGTTGTTGATTTCTTACTGTTATGGGCTCGGGGTTGCTCACATTGAGTGTCATGACCTCTGTTTTCTTTAGATTGATGTTCAAGCCTTCATGCTGGCTATACTTATTAAAGTATATCCGTTTTTCCATGGATGTGTTGATGTGAATGTGCTAGTAGTGCAATGCCATCTGCATATTCCAGATCTTCCAATGTAGAAAACGTAGTCCATCTTATTCCTATTGGACTGCCCTCTGTTGTCTATCGCATCACCCAGTCTATGACTGTTAAAAATAGAGTGGTTGATAAGGGGCATCCCTGTCGTACTTCTGTCTTCACCTCAAAGGTTAGGTTGCTCTGCCCTACGCTACACGTAAAGTTGGCATAGAGGCTTTTTATGATTGACACTATGCAGCTTGGAATTCGATAAGCACACAGTGTTTTCCATAGACTGTCCCTGTGTATACTGTCAAAAGCCTTTTCAAAATCAATGAAATTAATGTACCGCTGTCTCTGCCATTCTGAGCACTGCTCTATAATATTCCTGGGGGTAAGTACATGATCTGCACATCTTCTGTTCTTTCTAAATCCTGCTTGTTCTTTTCTCAGTTTGTGGTCTACCGCTTTTGAAATTCTCTGTGTAATTATCCTGCCTAATATTTTGCTGGGAACTGAGAGAAGAGTGATTCCTCTCCAATTATTGCAGTCTGCAAGGTCTCCCTTCTTTGGCAATTTGACAATTATTCCTTTGTTCCACTTTGTTGGTGTTGTCCCTGTTTTCCAGACATGTGCAAACAGTGGTTCTAGTAGTTCTGCTGCACGTTCAGGGTCTGTCTTAAATAGCTCCGCATTCAAGTTATCATGGCCATGAGCTTTTCCTTATTTAACCTTTTGATTGCCATGATGATTTCTTTCTTCCGTGGAATGTCAGTATTAACATCTAGATCGTTTTCAGCCTCAGGAACATTCAACTGTGTCTCTGGTGTTTCCTTGTTCATAGTTTCTCTGAAATGCTCTGCCCATCTTGTTTCCTGTCCCTTTGCTGTCCTAATGAGATTGCCTTGCTTATCTCTTACTAATGTAATATTGTTTGCACCTTCTTTTCCGCTGATGGTTTTAGTTATTTTGTATACTGAGCTTTGTTAATTTCTCAGTGCTGCCCCGTCTGCTTGAATTGCAAGGTCGTCTAGGAAATTCCTTTTGTTTCCCCCGGGTTTGGCGTTTAACTTCCTTCTGGTTTTGCTTCTGTTTAAATCTGTTTTTTTTTTTTTTGTGTCTATTATCTTCTTGATGGTTTCTGTTGATATCCACGCTTGTTGTTGTCGTTCCATTTTCCCCGGTATTTCTTTTCATGTCTCATTCCATATAGTTTTGATTTGCTGCCAGTGGACTTCTGTCTTCATTGCACCTTCCAGCTGTTGGAGCACTTGGTATTTGTTGTCTATTGTTTCTTGATTTCTTAAATGTCCTAAATTTAATTTGTTCTCTATAACTATGCATTGTTGCATATCTATTGAGTTTCATTTTTATCTATGCTATCAGAAAATGGTGACCTGAAGCCACATTTGCTCCTCTATATACCTTTACATCCTGCAATAATGATCTAAACGTCTTGTTTATGCATATATGATAAATCTGATTTTCTTTTCTATGGTCTGGTGATATCCGTGTTGCCGTGTGTATTCTCTTATGTGGAAACATGCTTCCTCCTATCCTATAGCCAGTTGATCTGAAGCACAGAAGTTTGTGAATAGTTCCCCATTTTCATTCATTATTCATTGCCCATGTTTTCCCAAGATTCCTTTAAAACCGGTGTTGACTGTACCTATCTTTGCATTCATGTTACCCATCAAAATTGTGGTGTCTCTTCTTGTTATTTTATCCATAATATTCTGCAGTCTAGTATAACATTCTTCTTTCACAGACTACTCTTTGTCATTGGCTCGTACATAACATTGAATTACGTTTACATTTATTGTCTTTTCAGCTGTTTTGAAAGTAGCTGTTATGATTCTGGGTCCCACGGCTTCGCATTCAATGAATACTTTCTGTGCTTCTTTAGATAACATAAGAGCTACCCCTTCTCTGTGGTGTCAACTTTCGTCTTCATGTCCCGAGGACAGAACGAATTCACCTGTGCTGAGTTTCTTCCAGTTCACCCCCTTCCACTTTGTTTCACCGGTCCCAAGACATCGATCTTATATTCCCTCATTAATGCTGCTACCTGTGCCGTTTTCCCTTCTTCGTTCAATGTCCGAACATTACAGGTGGCAGATTTGGATGTTCTCCTGGAAGATAGAAGGTAAGTCAGTAACACAGAGTCCAACCTTCCCCTGTCTTGGACGGCTGAGTTTTATTTTCCTTTATTGATTTCTCCATGTTTCTTGACGTTTTTGTGGTGTAACATTTTTCCCAGGAAGGGTTGTCCAGCTCCATGCCCAAACCTCTTTAGTCGCATCCTACAACATTCTTGGTTAGGAACAGTGTTACTATTTTTTGCTCCCCTTTCTGGCCCCGGTAACACACGTGTCAATTGTGTATTTACATGTGTTCAAAAGCGAGAGGGATCAAATATCAAAACAATTTAAGATGACAATATCAGGCACAGCAAACACCGTAAAGGTTATTCGTTGCTAAGATTACACTAGAGGGTCGAGTAGCTCTAATTTTAAAAGGTACTCGGTTCGCTCCCAGTACAGGGAATATAACTGACGGAAATTTTTTTCTCAGAACCGTTGGTCCCTAAAGATGTCATACTTCCTCTGGATCTCCTGGGTAGTAAGATCGGATGCCTAGCCTTCCCGGATAATGGCAAAATAAAAATGGAGGTTCCGGGTGCAAGTTGCGCACGTTAAAAATCCTTCTTACTTTCTTACTTAGTCGTTCCTCTTCTACCGTGGGGTGAAGAGATTTGTAAAAGAGAGCGCCATACTATTCTATCGGCTGTCTTCCTCCTGGCTTGGTTCCATTCTAGTCCTCGGTCCTTCAAACATTGTCTAATGTTGTCCTCCCAGCGGACTTTGGGTCGTACTGGAGGTCTGGATCCCTGGCTCTTAGTTTCCCATGCTTGCCGTGGTAGCCGATATTCTCCCATTCTGCAGAAATGGCCAAACCATTTCAATTGGGACTGTTCTACTTGAGTCTGCAGGGGTTGGGGTTTTAGGGCTTGACGTATCGTCTGGTTGCGGACCATGTCTCTTCCTATTTCTTCAACTACCTTCCTCAGATACCTCATTTCTGAGGTTTGGATCTGACTTTTGTGGATTGTAGTCATTGCCCATGACTCGCATCCATACGTCAAGACTGGGACAAAGGTGGAGCGGTATACAGCCTTCTCCGTCTTCTTACCAACTTCTCTTGTGCTGAGGTATCTTCGATTTATGGCTTGAAAAAGTCTCCCAGCTGCTGCCCTTTGGATAGCCAAATCTTCTTTGATTCCTCCCTTCCGGTCTATGACAGCTCCAAGGTATTTAAAGTGGTCGACATGCTCCAGGACCTGTTCTCCCAGCTTAATCTGATGTCTTCTTTCCTCTCGTGATATCACCATGGTTTTTGTTTTCGAGCTGCTTATGGTCATCCCTCTCTTCTCCAGCTCTTCCTTCTAGACTTGCAGGTTGGATTGAAGATGTGCCTTTGATTCAGCAATCAGGGCAACATCATCAGCAAAAGCCAGCTCTGAAATACAGATGTGTCTAATCTTCCATTACCCCACTGAATACTTTCCTGTCCATGTTCTTTCTTGCCAAACAGTCCCAGAGTTTGTTCCAGGGGACCTTGTCAAATGCCTTTTCCAGATCTAAGAAGCAAAAATGGATCTCACTTTTATACTCAAGAGCCTTTTCACTCAACTGTCTGAGTGTGAAGATTAGGTCTTAAGTACTTCGATTTGCTCGGAAGCCACACTGGACCTCATCCATGTGTGGCTCAGCTAGGTGTCTGAGTCTCTGCTCCAGGATTCAAGAGTAGATTTTACCGGGACACTGAGAAGGGATATGCCTCTATGGTGTTCACATTGTCGGTTATCACCCTTTTTGAAAATCGGTGTTATTATGGCAATCACCCAATCCTTTTGTATGATCTTGTTGTACCAAGCTTCCTGTAGGACCCTTAGGAGTAATATGTCGCCTGCTGCTCCCATGTACTTAACCATTTCTGGTGTTATGCCATCATGTCCTGCTGCTTTGCCCATCTTGATTTTCGCCAGTGCTGCCTTCAGTTCTTCCATCTTTATGTCATCTTCATCACAATTGGTTTACTCTTCAGTGTCATTGGTCATCATTTCTGATGCTTGACCTTGCTCACCATCCAGGAGTTCTGAAAAATATTCTTTCCATCTTCCCATTACTTTCTTCGGGGCAGTAATCAATTTGCCTTGCTTGTCCATTATAAATTTAAGAGGGCACCATTTTTCCTTCCTCATATTCTTTAGGGTCTTATAGAACAATTTCTGGTTTTCTTGAGCATCGTTTTCTAGCTTTTCACCAAATTCTTCCCAGCAACTTGTTCTTTGCTTCTGTTTTGAGTATCATATATTCTCTATATTTCTCTGTTTTTTCCTACTGTGTTTTTAGCTCCTTAAGTATTGTTTCCATGCCTTTTTCTTCACTCTTATTTTCTCTTTAACCTCATCTGTTGTCCAAGGTGTCCTCTTTCTCTTGTTCCCAAGTCGAACTTTACCACATGCTTCTGTTGCAGCTGTCTTAATGATGTCCTTGAATTTCAGCCAGAGTGTTTCTAGGTCATCAGGTTGTTATTTTGTTTCTCACTGCTGTAGCAAAAATCCATGATATCTGGTCTTCACTTCTGGTTCTCTCAGCTTGTAGGTCTTAATGATGCTCGTTTCCCCTGTTCATTTACTTAGCTTCTTGTGTGATGTTAGGCAGCTCCTAGGCCGAGTAGCTCTTTCAGTTATTCTTTTAATTGTTAACAAGTAGTGGTCACTTCCAATCTCTGGCCCTCTCCTAACTGTAGCATCCCAGACATACTTAAATGAGCTCTTCCTAACAATGGCATAGTCGACCACTGACTTCTCATTCTTTGTTTGTTTACACCTAGTGTATACATGTATGCGCTTATGGGGGACCTTTGTGTTTCAAATGATCAGATTCTGCTTAGTGCAGGATCTAGGGAGTCGCTTTCCATTGTCATTAAGAGTATCTTCTCCATATCTTCCGATAACTCACCCCATCTAGCATGGTCATTTCCAACTCTGGCATTGAAATCTTCGAGCATGATAATTTCATCTAGGCGATGTGACAGCCCGTGGTTGTATTATGAATCATCTATGGCAATGTCTGTCCAGGTTCGCTTACCTCTGTGGTTAGCTATACTATGCTGTATACCACACAGTCACACACACACAGCACGTGATGCGATAACGCCATGGTAATTTGAATAGTGTTTATTTACATGTGAAAGGATCATTGCTGTCTGTTCTGACCTCCACATTTGGTCCATCATAGAATATATAATGTAAGTTCATTCTTTCCTCACTCTCTCTCGCTCAGTATCGAATCTACACCTTATGACCTTTTAACCATCAGTGATCATTCAGGTGTTATAGTCTCTATATTCTGTTCTTTCTTCCTTATAGTTTCTTATGTCTATTGTTATCTATCATCTCAGTGTTCAGGTTATCTATTGGTAGACCGGGCCTCTCCGGGGATGTTGTTTTCCCTTTCAACACTGAAGAACATGACTACTGTCTATATGAAATAAAAGTTCACCCTACGTACCTCTTCCTTTCTGAATAATAACTAACTCACACCGTTTCTCCTTTTAGACAAGAATTCTCACTGTTCAATAATTCGGGTTAATCATTACCCAAAACTACTTCTTGTCCTCTAACTGCCACAGTGAAATCCTTTGAAGCACTTAAACTACTTTCCTCATCTCTTCCACCAGCTCCTCTTCCTTCCCATTTATACTTCTTGTGTTCCAAGTTCCGTAAGTCGTAGTCTGTAGTCCATTCCAGTTCGTCGCATATAGAATCAGTCCGGTTTTCTCTCTTATGTTTTGCGTAATCTGGTTTTTAAGACAAACAGCTGATTGGCCTGTTGTGCCTTTGCATGATGGAGGGGCTGCCTCCTTACGGCCTCCATTTAAAAATCCCTCGACAGTTCGAAATTGTAAAAAGTAGGCCTTACGGCGGCTACCCTAGTTGTCCGTGCGCAATGTACATGGTCCGTAAAACCAATCCAACCAAACTAAGATTACACCAACAATACAACATATTTTATTATCACACGTTGACATTGAGCAATTACAATTTATAGGAATTTTATTATTACCCGACACCGCTCGTACTTAAATGTCAATTAGCCTTTTCACTTTTATTGTTGTCAAGAACAAAATCACTGGGTTGATTTGATGATACATTTTTACATGTAATTTGTGTCTGAAAGTCTCTACGCTGAACATGCTTTTTAAAAACAAATGCATTTCCTTTATTTAAAAAAATTGAGTGTTAAAAGTAACTGTTGTGTGATTCATTCATTCATAACCCTCCACTCCCAAAGGAGCATAGGCCTTCAACAAACACATGCCAAGTCCTCCTGTCACGTGCCATTATCTCAAGTACTTTCCACGTTCTCTTCTTCATTTTCACCTCTGTTTCCAGCTCTCTTCTCCGTGTGCTTCTTGGTCTACCTCTGCCTCTCTTGCCCAGGGGGTTCCAGAATAAGGACTGCCTTGTAATGCTATCAACAGGTTTCCTCAGTGTGTGTCCTATCCATCGCCATCGTCTTCTTCTCACCTCTTGTTCCACTGGCACTTGTCTAGTTCTTGTCCTCAGTTCCACGTTGGTAACCTTGTCTTACCATTTTAATCCTTCTATTCTACGCAAGCACCCATTTATGAAAGTCTGTAGCTTTTTGGTTGTTGTCTTTGTTGTTCTCCATGTCTCAGAGCCATACAATAGGACTGACTTCACATTTGAGTTGAAGATTCTTATTTTCGTGTTGGATCCGATTTCTCTTGATCTCCATATTTTTCCCGATGCAATGAAAGCTCCTCTTGCTTTTTGTATTCTTAGTTTGATATCACTGTCTGTCCCTCCAACTTTGACTATATTGCTGCCAAGATATGTGTACGATTCTACATCTTGTATTGCTGTTTCTTCAAGTTCAACCCTGTTATCATTACCTGCATTTATTCTCATTTTTCTTGTCTTTTCCATGTGTATTTTCAGACCCAATTGCTGTGACCTCTCATCGAGTTTTTTCACTTTGTCCTGCATCTGATTATGGTTATGGGACAGAAGAGGAGCAAGTCATCAGCAAAATCCAGATCGTCCAACTGCTTAGTCAGAGTCCACTGGATTCCATTTCTGTTGTGTGTTGCCGATGATCTCATAACCCAGTCTATTGCTAGTAAGAAAAGAAATGGAGACAAGAGGCATCCCTGTCGCACTCCTGTTCTTATCCCAAACGGTTCTGTAAGCTGTCCTTCGTGAAGAGAAGAACTCTGCATGTCATGTCTTCATATGTTTTCTTTATTAAATTAATGATCTTCAGGGGAACTCCATAATGCCTCATCAATTTCCAAAGTGATTCGCTGTCAACACTGTCAAATGCCTTTTCGTAGTCCACAAATCCGATGTATAGTAGTGAATTCGATTCCAGACTTTGTTCAACTATTATTCTGAATTGGCTATCTGGTCTCTACATGATCCGTTTTGTCGAAAACCTGCTTGTTTATCTCTCAGTTTCTTGTTTATGGATTATTTTAATCTCTCAAGGATAATCCTGTTTAATACTTTTCCTGGCACTGATAGTAACATTATTTCTCTATAATCTGTGCACCCTTGTAAATTTCCCTTCTTAGTCAACTTAACCAGATATCCTTCCTTCCATTCTGCTGGTATCTCTTCCTTTTCCCAGACTTTACCAAATAATTTATATAACATCTCTGTAGCCGTGTCGATATCTGCTTTGATGGCCTCTGCTGGAATGCCATCAGGTCCAGACGCTTTTCCATCTCTTAAAAGCTTTATGGCTTTCTTTATTTCTTCCTTCGTTGGTCTTTCACCGTTAATTTGTAGCTCTTCTTCTGCTGGCTGGATGACCGGGGGGTTTTGTGGAGCTGGTCTATTGAGAAAGTCCTCAAAATATTCTGTCCACCTCTTCATTTGGTCTTGTATATTGCTGAGCAGTTTTCCATTCTTGTCTTTTATGAGGCAACTTGTTTGCTTGTATTTCCCTGTTAGCTTATTTGTGCTGCTATACAGTTCTCTCATATTTCCTTTGGCTGCAACCTCTTCTGCCTCTCTTGCCAACTCCTCAATATACTTCCTCTTGTCTCTTTTGATACTTCTTTTTACTTCTTTGTTTGCTTCTGTGTACACTTCTTGAGCCTTGGCTTTGGAACTTCTGGTTTTGCTTGTGTTTAAATCTGCTTTCTTGTTTTTCCTGTCTTTTATCTTATTGATGGTTTCTGTTGTTATCCATGCTTTTTGTTGTCGTTCCCTTTTCCCCAGTATTTCTTCACATGTCTCATTCCATACAGTTTTGATTTGCTGCCAATAGTCTTCTGTATTCTCTACATCTTCCCGCTGTTGGAGCACTTGGAATTTATTGGATATTGTGACCGCAAATTTGTCTTTTGTTTCTTGATTTCTTAGATGTCCTGCATTAAATTGTTGTCTATAATTTTGCATTGTTGCATTGTTGTGTGATTAACACTAACCAAATCACAAGATACCGCGTCCTTACTATCAAGGGCAGACAACTTTAGTTATCTTGGGGATTGTGTAGTCCATACCCATTGATCTATTCTGCGCATGCGCATTAAAGAATATTTTTCTCATCGTTATGATGCCTAGATTTGAGAATCGTGAGCTTCGTCTACCAGTTCTTTTGAATTTTAAGGGATAGTTGCTTTTCATCCCGCAAGTTCTGAAATGATCGGAGCGAAGCGGGCACAATAAAGATTTGAGAATGGGAGAGAGTAGCAGCGAGAGTTGGTGGAAGCCAGAGAATTTTAATAGCGTTCAGTGTAGAATTACTGGGTTGTAATACATCTACGGAGACTTGTAATATACCACTATTAAAATATGAAAAAATGATTTTTTTTCTTTTCTTAGAAGTTCTGATGGGGATGGACCCTACTATTCCCTAAGAACAAGCCACACAGCAAACGTATATACGATTTCAAACACACACGCATATGAAGTAAGTGTATGTACGTGAGAATGTATATTCACTTGTTTTTCCTTTGCCTTTATTTAGGGCTGGCTTTTGCTGACATGGGATCTTTGGCAACGCTTATTGTGACAAACATCTGTATAAACCCAACGTTCAGAGCTGCAGATTTGCCTTTCGACCCAACAGAATTTCAGTACTTAACAGGTGGAATGCCACACTCAATTTTCACTCGTATAAGTGCCTGGATCACTGCCTTGATCACACTGGAGAGATGTCTGTGCATAACATTGCCGCTGAAGGTTTGTACTGAATAGATAGTCTGTTTCAGATGATCAAATATTTCTTGTCACGATGTTCATGTGTTACGTTAAACATCATCATGTGTCGCAGAGAGGATCTAGTACGGCATCTGTTATTTGAGTATTCAAGTCACCATTATCATTACCTTTCAGTTCTCCGTGGAACATCATAATCCTCATTAATTGTCATCTCTACATCGGAGGTCGGCTGCAATAGATCTCCAGTGTTGTCTATCCCATGTCTGAGGACCACAGATCTTTTAAAAAATACATTCTAAACTTTCCTGTCCAATACCTTTCGTTCGAGGTCATTCCATGATTTCTTTACCCCCTTCGTATCTGTCTTCAGTTCTATTCTACATGTATTTTTTTTGGTTTCTCTTTATTACTCTTACCCTGAAATTCTAGAAATGAGAGTGCATTGACATGCTATGAGCTAATTGTCTCAAAGTACATTTCAGTCTTGCATCTGATTACGGTTATGGGACAAGCCAGCCAGGTCATCGGCAAAATCTAGACTAGCTATTTAGTCTGAGGCCACTGAATTCCATTTGCATTAGCTGAAGTCGATGTTTTCATAACACAATACATAGCCACTAAGAAGAGAGATGGTGGCAATAAACTTTCCTGTCAGACTCCAGATTTTATCCCAAACAGTTATGTAAGTTGTCTTTCATGATGCGCTCTGCAGTCTTGTCTTCATAAGTTTTCTTTATAAAGTTAATGATCTTCAGGATACTCTATAATGTCTCATAATTTCCAAAGTGCTTCTCTATCTACATTGTCAAATGTCTTTTTCAAAGTCCACGTCCAACTTAAAGAATTTAATAAATTATCCACGTGTAATGCTTAGTTATTCCTCCCGCTCAAAATATTAATTCAGCTGGACTTACACAGTTTCTCGCTGCTGAGAGAAACAAGAGTTGTGTGAATATGCGTGTGTTGTGTACGTGTTTCCACAGTCAATGTCTCGCGCTTATTAATACTCCCGACTGTGTTATACTAAACTTGATCTACGTTTTACATTTCTAATTCCCTGTTCATATCTCTCTTAATTTGCTATCGATGATTAATTTTTATCAATCACGAGATGTCTCTATAATTGTGGTAATGTGAGAGGTTATTGATGTTACTATACTAAGGGTAAACAAAGTGAGGTCCAGCTGTGTAAGTTCCCTGAGTCTAATTGATGATGATGATGTTCTCAGTGTCCCTATCCACTACCTCTCTAAGATCTCACTCTGTGTAAAATAATCTCGGTGATGTTGTGTGGCAAGTGTCTAGAGTAATGTATCTATTGTGATGTATGAACAATGTCAAACATAACTTTAACTCAATAAAAGTGAAGTAAGTAAGAATGTTGGTAAAGTTATATTAATATATTACAATTTTTTATTTTCCTGTACCTCAATTCTTTTGGGACAGGAATGTTTTCAAAGCAAGAACATTTTATTTACAACATATAAATAAATAAAGAGGACCCTATGTTCGTAACTGGTACATTAAAGTGTCACTGTATGTGTACCCCACAGTCTGATTTAATATTTTCTATAATCAAGAGTCAATTTTGTGAGGGTCTGTTGGTATCATCACGCCCACAGGAATTTCTGTTCTGGTTGTGGAAATTGTTAAGATGAGATCTCATATGCCCATGTAAAGGGACTTGACCTGACGTCTGAGGTGGATGACTGTAGACTATGCAAGGTCAACACAAGAGCTGTCTTCTGACCACTGATGCAGCATGCAGCTTTACTGAGGCTTCAATGTACCCAAAGTTTGCCTGCACCAGGTTTCCTGCCACCACTAAGTAATAGGCAATATAACCCTGAAAAAGAAGGATATTCCCTCCCTTTTATATGCTGGCTATAACAATTCCACAACTAATCAATACTAAGATTTTCCGGGATCAGTCACGTGTGAGAACCATTTGTACCAGACCCTATTTTCTTAGACTTCACTCCGTCCTGTGTTTACATTCTTCTTCCATATGGCTGCAACGCCACTGTCACCTTAAGCATTGATTGTCCTCCCTAAAATCAGCTGGGGTATACAATTTTCTTCTTGTGACCTGTTAAATCTTTTGTTAAAACATCCTAGGTATGTTTTCATGGGTCATTAGAACACTGTGGCACTGCAGAAGATTGCTAGTGGCCTCTGGACTTACAGTCGTAATATTTTATGGCAATATTCAAACACAAATTAGTTTCACTTCCCTCTAAGTCTGCTTAGGCATTGCCTACTTAGGCTGTCGTAACCTCTTCCAACTGGCAATGTCGAACAACAAAATATGGCGCACAATCTGTGGCCAGTTACATGCCAATGAAATACTAATACTTATTTATCTTACCGCAAGTAAAGAATAATCACACAGTCACAGGATTGACCAGCAGTAAATGGCTCAATTCCAGACTGCTCTGTCAACCAGACGGCAAAGGCATTTGTCACAAACTCTTTGCATCTGCTCTCAACCTTTCTGTGTTTCAGTTTTTTTCAAATGGCGGACTTATCCAAGCAGGGTTAAAAGTTATCAATTCCAACCAGCCAATCAAAAGACGCGTCAAAAAATTAACTAATTTTGGACCATAAACATTGAGCGTTGTTCAGTGTGTTCGCTCGTCTGATTTTATTTATATCTTATATATCTCAGTTATTTATAGACCGATTTTTAATATCAAAATTGATTATTAAACGGCCAGCTGTCTTCTATCTACCCCTATAGGTTTCCTTCATTTATTTCTCCCCGTTTTCATCTCTATAATTTTTAAGTAATTAATTGTGCTTTTTCCCGAACTGAAAATATTAATAAAATAAAAGTTTCTACGTCAAGATAGTTTTATTAATGGGAAATCTTTATGGTATTATGTTAATCAATATCAGCGCTACAATTCCAGATATCTCTTTCCTTTTAATGGGCTAATCACCTGTTTGTCAAACATTTTGATTGCATGTTTTGCCCGAGAGCCTATTGCTCTTTGGGTCACCTCTACACCCTGTTTACGGGGTATAAGAGATTCCGATTAAGAAAGAAAGAAAATTTTCGGTAAAAACACATATTAGACATTTTTCTCACTCCAACCAAAAATTTTATCGTCACTATACAACGAGGTAACAATCCGATTGGTTGTTAGTTTTTACGACGTTCGTTAATAAATATTGGGAGGGGTAGTGTGTTTTTTGGGGGTAGTAACTTTAAACAGGTGGTAGTAGAAGAATTCAAATTCTTTATTCAAATTGTTGGCGGTTGATTTTACGGTGGCCTTGAGACAAATTTCAAATGCGGTAGTTATTAATAGATTTTAGGAGTACGTTAGTTAATTTTCAAGCTGGGAAATTTGAGCGGGGTGTCACACAGATCCACTTTACTACAATAATCCATTTGTTTTTTCTTTATAAAAAAAAAAATGAATACATTTCTTTCCTCAGGTCAAGCGTCTCGTCACGCCACGTCGAGTATTTATAATCATCATCTGCGTGTTCGTCGTTCTCATATCTAGTTCGTCCCCGGTTTACGTTGTCAACAGATTGGACATGAAATTTTTTCCTGCAAGAAATAAAACTCTACTTGGCCTTGTATTCACGGAAAATCGGGAGAACGTTGAGAAGTTGTCTTATGCATTAAACAACGTGTTTCTTCCTTTTACAGCTTTTATGATCATTATTGTCTGTACAGCAACACTGGTGATTAGGTTACAAAGCAAAGCAAGATGGCGAAAACTGTCTTCGGCCAAGGAACAGGCTGACAGGATCTCTTCTAGAAACCAAAGTGTGGCTAAAATGGTTGTAATGATTTCAACAATCTTCATAGCATGTTTCGTTCCAGAAAGCATTCTCTTTATGGTCATGTCGTTGGAGCCCGGTCTTTCTCTCAATGGACAGTATGAAAATATGTTACTTTTTGTTGGAGGATTTTGCCTTATTCTGGTGTCCATCAATTCGTCTGTTAATATTTTCATTTATTATCGCATGAGCAGTAAATATAGAAATGCATTTTGCCAGCTAGTCGGCATGAATACTAACACACTGAACTAGAACTTTGGTTTCTGTGTTCCACAACATTTGTCCGTGTGTAAGTGTGTGTATGTTATTTTTTCTTAGTTCTCTTATAACTTCTGTTTTTGACATTTTAGAACGCAAAATATTGCTTTGCCCCGTACCGTATCTTTGTTTTTCTCTTCACTGGAAAGTTCATTCAGTTGAATTTTAAATTATAAACAACGCATTTTGTTACGTGTACAATCTTCATGAGCATTTACACAATACCACATAAAATTTTCAACAGGGCAAAATATGATATGATCTGCAGAAAGCTTGTATAAAAACGTTTGTGAAAGAAATTGTTTTGTTTCTTTTAATGTTTCATAACTTGTTCTATAAAGTGGCAGGCTTCCAGTCCATGATGGCTGACGTGTTTAGCAAAATTATCATATGATTATTAGTGGCTTCCGTGCAGCATTTTTCAATGTATGGAGGTGTCAACCATTTGATTCGAAACAAATCGATGTCTGCAGCTTGTGGGTTTGTATGAAAGGGGGCATGCTTTGTAAAGGTCAGTTTACGATCGCGTCAGCTATCTTGTCTTGGCAGAATGTGTGCACGAAAAAAGGTGACGTTTAACTTCTACGCACACTCTAACTACAGCGGCAACTTAACAAATTTTTCACATTCAAATTAAAATCTTCTTCTTTCATCCTTAGCCACCGGCTGTCAAGGCAGTCGGTGGCCATCACGCCAGGTGGTGTCTTGTAGGGCAGCAAGAAACTGCTTCCACTTTGCTCGGTCGTACAGTGACCCAGCTCTGGTTCATTCTTTGCATCTCGCCCTCCACAGTTCTCTGCCAAGTTGTTTTTAGTTGGTTTCTCTTTCGTTTTCCTTCAGGGGTCCATAACATAGCTGTTCTTGTGATGGCATTGGGGTCTCTTCTGAGGACGTGGCCAACAAATTTTAGCGTCTGCCAGCTATGATGGGGTGCATGTTCTATTGACTGCTCCGAGTAAGCAGTTTGTGGTTGGTGATGGCATTCGCCCGAAAGATTCGGAGAATTTTACTTAGGCAAATTGTATGTTAAGAGGACAATTTTGACATTTCTTTGTCTGTTACTCTCCAGCATTCCGCACCATAGAAAGACAGACAGTACACAGTTCTCATATAATCATATACTGTTCAAAATAAGAAACGCATAGCTACTGAAGGCACACACATAGCCATAATTTTGACATTCAATAACTTTTTAATTTAATGAGTTAATTGTTCAAATTGCACACAAGAATACCTTAGGGTTCACCCAATCAAGTGACAGTTGTTTTGCATCTGGGTCACGAGAGTTGTTTGGCGTACGGGCTTTCCCTTTAGTATGGTGTGTGGCCTCCTCTTGCATCGATCAGCGACTGGCATCTCCTGGGCATGGATGCAATCAGACGTCTGATGTGGGCCTGTAGGATGGCTGCCCACTCTTCCTGGAGTGCCTGGAACAGATCACGACGATTGGCTGGAGCAACGTCTCGGCGACAAACACGTCTATGCAGCTCATCCCACAGGTGTTCAATCGGACTCATGTCTGGAGACAGAGATGGCCAGGGAAGGGTGAGAATGTTGTTGGCAGTCAGGAACTGCGTGGCAACCGTGCACAATGGGGTCTGGCGTTGTCCTGTTGAAACACAGACCTTTGGGCAGCCAAAAGTGGAAGGACATGGGGTCGAAGAATTTCATTGACGTATCGTTGCGCATTCAAGCCTCCTTCAATGTGCACCAATTGACTCCTTCCGTTGTAACCGATCATTACCCACACCATTGCACCTCCACCACCGTGCGGCTGAGCTTCATCAACGCAATTTTGGGCAAAACGTTCATTTCGCCTACGGTAGACCCTACGCCGTCTATCATGACGCTGCAACAAAAAGAAAGATTCGTCACTAAACCAGACACGTCTCCATTGATTGTCCGCTGCCCAGGGACGATGCTGGTTGGTCCAAAGAAGTCGATTTTGGCGATGGCGGCACGTAAGGACAGGTCATCGGTGAGGTCGTTGTGCCTAAAGTCCAGCGTCATGCAGTCTATTCCGGACAGTTTGATCAGACACATGACATCCTGCAGGCAATGACTGGGCAGTTGAGGAAGCTGTTTGTGGTAAACTTCAAAATACAATATCTAAATTAGAATATAACAGTATAGTGCATAAAGTCAAAGATAGGATAGTACTACAAATTTTCAGTGTTGGCGTCGCCTACGCCTACGCCTTCAGCTTATTATTTGATAACACATTAGCCGAACAAAAAGGGTACCCACATTTTCAAATTCGCCATTGACGACAAACGTAACACTTCCCTAGGTCAACTAAGTATTTGCCTAAAATACATTGTGGACGGGAGGGGCACGGATAGATAACCCAACGCAAATCACTTCTCACATTTGTTTCTAAAAATAAAACTAACTTGCTAGTATTGCCTTAGGCGGTTTTCAAAAATACGATGTAACGTTAGAAAATGTGGACACTACGGTCGGGAAAACACGCTTAGCTCTTATTGCGAATGACGTAAATTCTCGTGTATTACGAGAGACTCTCGTATTTAGCTTGAAAGTACATGGAAAAAGAATTGAACAGGAGGTAGTTTAAAAATAAACAACTAACATAGAAAAAATATAGAATTTTGAACCAAGCCACTTAGCCCCATAAAAATCATATATTCGTGTACCTGAGGCCTTGCTGACCAAGAATATGTTATCAATTACATAAATAGTCCACTAATTAACTAAATATTGGTAATAATACATAGAGAATCGGAGATACTGTCAGGTCAAGTCATATCTGTTTAGATTGGATAGCATATTTTTTTCGGGAAAAAATTAGGTGAAAGAAAGGCTAAGATAGTACGATGAAGGGGATTGGATGAAATTTGAAGGAAGCCGACAAACAACATTTTTCTTTCTTATATAAGAATAAGTGTTCTTATGTCAGTTTTTTGCGCTGATTTCAAATTTGAAATCCGTTTATCTCTATAACGTCAGGTTTTTAAGATATTTGTGAATACATATATTTTTGGGAAACCGTTATGTGCTCCGTTTCATTTTTACTACATAACTTATTAAAAATTAATAAAATGCAAAATAATTCCACTTTTTATACTGCTAAAAGATGCATGACATATGTTACGCTATTTTTCCAATAGTTACTGTATTTTGAAATAATTCTGAGCGAAATATGGCTTCTAGAAGTTGTAGAAATTCGGCTGATCTGTTCTGTTACGTGTGCGGATATTTTACCGATCGTGTTCACCAGAAAAACTTTACACCATTACTAAAGAAAGCATATGAACTTTATTTCGATTCGAAAGTTGATGATGCAAATAAATCTTTGAAGCCAAATGCAGTTTGTTCGACTTTGTGCAAATACATTGGCAGGTTGGTTACGAAAATCGCCGAAGCATAAGTCGATGCCTTTTGGAGTGCCAGTAATATGGCATGAACAAGACAAATCACGTTACTAATTGTTACTTCTGCTTGACAAATATCCATGGTTTCACTTTTAAAACTAGAAAGTCTGTGGTTTATCCAAATATTGAATCGGTTTCGAAACCAGTGCCTCGTGATCCAATCACGTGTCCGATCCCAGTTCCACCAGAACAATATCCGTTGGACGTGAATGAACCATCAGAAAGTGATAGTTTACCTGCTTTAAAAACTAATTCTGACTCGGATTATATACCGGTGAATGATGGTGTTCACTTAATTAACCTTTCAGATCTAATACGTGATCTCGCTCTTACCAAAGGACAAGCAGAATTACTCGGTTCGCGACTCAAAGAATGGAATCTTTTAGCGCCCAATACTTTGATATCTAAATTTCGTCATAGACACAGAGAACTTGTTCAATACTTTGAGATGGATGATGACATTTGCTATTGCAAAAATGTAAACGGTCTAATGGTGCACATCGGTCACGAGCACATAGTCAATGAATGGCGACTTTTCATCGACTCTTCCAAGACTAGTCTAAAAGCCGTGTTATTGCATAACGGAAATTTATTTTCATCAATTCCAGTCGCCTACTCTGTTCATATGAAAGAACTTTATGACAATAGGGCTATACTTTTGGCAAAAATAAAGTACAATGACTACCAATGGCGGATTTGTGGAGACCTAAAGGTCATTGCAATTCTCACGGGCATGCAGACAGGGTATACTAAATTTTGTTGCTTCCTATGTGAATGGGACAGCCGCAACAGACAGGAACATTATGCAAGAAAGGTGTGGCCTATCAGGGATCGTATGCAGCTCGGGCATAAAAATGTAATACACGAGCCATTAGTTAACAAAGACAGCATCATTTTACCACCGTTACATATAAAGTTGGGGCTCATGAAGAATTTCGTAAAAGCGTTAGATAAAATGAGCAAAGCTTTCACTTATCTTCGAGCAAAGTTTCCGCAAGTTAGCGATGCAAAGATAAAGGAAGGTATCTTTGTAGGACCTCATATTAGGAAAGTTATTGCAGACAAACAATTCGAGAACTTGTTACATGGTAGTGAACTTCACGCATGGATGGCATTCAAATCGATCGTCGATAACTTTCTGGGAAATCACAAATCTGTCGACTATGTGCATATTGTTAAGCAGTGCATAGATGCATACAGAATTATGGGCTGTATCATGTCCCTCAAAATCCATTTGCTCGATTGGCATCTTGACTTTTTCCCTGACAACCTTGGCGAAGTCAGCGATGAACATGGAGAACGATTCCATCAATATATCGCCGTAATGGAGTCACGTTATCAAGGACGGTGGAGTGTGACAATGCTTGCCGATTATTGTTGGATGTTTCATCGCGATGTACCACATGCCATTCACCGACGAAAGTCGACTGCAAAGAAATTCAAGCCTACATAACTGTTATACTTCTTGTACGAATGATGTTATAATACTGTATGCGTTGTTAAAAAACTTAAATTGCGTATTTCTCGAGATCCCGACCTGATAGAGAAAAACGGTTTGCAGATTTAAAAACAGCGCATTAAAATTGACCAGAAAAACATAGAAATGTTAGAGAAAGAAAAAAACAATTTTTTTTTGTTTGCCAGTGTTATTGGCTGACCTAATATACAAATCTAGTTGGTAGTAGTAACGCATAGGGTTTGAGATATTTAAAAAAAAAAAAAATTCATTCAAAAAAAGAGATGCTTGGTCTCATTGGCCAAAGCTTTTTACATGATAGGAATAGTAGGATGCTCGCTGCCATTTTTTTAAAATATTCAGAGGAGCAAGAAGCGATGAGCAGACTTGTGCTTTTTATTAATAATACTACCATCTGAAAGCAGTCTGAACAGAGGCAGTGACGAAAGTGTACCATAATCGATTGCCTAATTCATCGTTACTTGTTTATATTTCCTTGATATGTGGTAAGATTGATTTTATTGACTTTTCATTAAACAAAGGTTTGTGTGTAAGAAAAGGCCATGAAAAAAGATTGTAATTAAATGGTTCCATAGCAGACTTAGGCATAGCCTAGATGTTGATCCACCATATAAGGGACTATCTAAGAAGTTTAGAACTACAGGACTATATATGATGGTCATACAGGAACATTACACCTATCTTATTGCATGGAAAAGATTACTGCAGGAATGACAGAGGCGTAGCATCCATTAGGGAAGAAAAAAGAAAACTGGTACCATTTGTTCCATCAAACTAAAGGGGAGAAGCAGTGTTGTCAGAGAGAGCTGACCATGTTCTTTTGTATTGACTATATGTTTACATGTAAATTAGGAGGATTTAGTTTGGTATTAAGACAGAACCATAACTTGCATCGACAGGGGTTCTTGCTGGCACTTGTCTGGTGCTAGTACTCGCTCATTGAAGAAGTCTGCACGATTTCAAAGAGTCACTGGCACCTGCTTGTATTAAAGAAGTTCAAGTCCAGAGGAGACTGAAGTGTTTGGCCAAACCGACTACAACTGCGGCTTATTCCAGGATCCAGATAAGTTGAATATCTGGCCTGGGACAACCTATCACGATTAAAGAATAATCTCCTGTGCTTACAAAAACATTCATCCTAAAGAATATAATAAACCATCATAGTGAAACAAAAGACAGTGGGATGATGACAATCCTCAACCTGCCTCCCATCACCAGTATTTAAATAGAGTAAATAACATCAAAGTGAACATTTGTCACAATGTACTATGGACATATTGTCTGTTGTATGTAAATATCTTTATATATATATATATTTGTAAATATATCTATCCATCTAAATTTCTTCTTCTTCTTCCTCGTTCGTCCTGAAAAGGACGTTGGTTGCGTTGTGTCTGTTTACGCCGGAGCTGTGATATCTGCACCTTTCGGTCGACACATCCGACTTCTGCACGGCATTTTTTAGGACCGGGTTTGCCTTCCCTCTGCGATCCCTACTCTCTCAGCCAGACTGCAGTGATGCAGTCTGTTTCCAGGACCACCACATGGAGGTGGAGTAGGGTCTTGGTCAGCTCTGGTTCGCTGACCCTGATGCAAGCAGTCAAGCTATGGGTCGCTGACTTCATTCTCTATTGCTGCATCTTTGGGTCCCTTCCATCTAAATTGATTCTCATTGACTGTAGTCCTGACCCAAAACAAATTTAGGCTCAGAACCAATAAAGTTTAACAAAAGATATTTTAAATATAAAATTTAACAGCTGGAGTTAGTTGAGTTTATCATAGTACTTAGTATATGTTTGTATATGTTTTTGTATTGAGATTCTTTACAACACTCTTACAATACCCTAGACACTTTATGTAGCTTTCAGTCACGCTAGTCAAAAAAAGAATATAACTTAGAGTGAGATCGTAATGTGGTAACAAGGAAGGTACTCTGTAATACAGTTGTTCATTGTTTACCTCAGAGACCTTCACAGTTGACCTCACTCAAGTACAACTATATGCACACCATTCTCCTTAACATCAAAACACACCACATATATTGGGGGCTCGTCCGGGATTTGAATTCGGCATATATAGATGAATGTTTGAAATAGGAATCTCATACATCATATATTAACTAACTCCAGAAATAAAAATTAGCAGTAGAAACACCCCTAAGAAGATAAAAATAATTAAGAGGAGATTTACAGTGATACGTTGTCACAGCCAGTAGTAATTAGTTAATTATAGTCAGTAATTAGTTTAGTTAAGTTTAAGATTGTCTTAGAACTTTAGTAGACCTACTTGAGTTAGAATGGCTGATCTAGCCAAATTCAGATCTGCCGCTGTGCAGACTGCTAAAGAGATGGGCATGGATGGACCAGAGTTGGTTCAGTATGTAACTTCAGAGGTGGACAAATTTATTGCCCGAGAAGATAAAAAATTAGCTGAAGAAATAAAGTTAGAGACTGAAAAAGAGATTAAGAGGCTGCAGATTGAGGCTGACAAGGAGGCTAGGGCATTGGAGGCAGATAGGGAGGCAGAGATTAAAAGGCTCTAGTATGAAGAGAAGAAGTTGGAAGCAGAAGAAAAGAGAATGGCTGCAGAAAGAGAAGAAAAAAGACAGGCTGCTGAAAAGGAAGCAGAGGAAAAGAGACTAGCTACAAAAAGAGAAGAAAGGAGACAGGCTGCAGAGAGGGAAGAAGCAAAGGAGGGGAAGAGGTTACAGAGGGAGCATGAGCTACGATTAAGGGAGTTAGAATTTCAAAGCCATGCTCCTGAAAATGGTGCCAGCCCCTTTGCCTCAGATGCCACAGCTAGTCAGGGAGCCTCAACCTCAGCTATGGGTTTTCATGTAGACCATTTTGTTGAGAAAGAGGATGACATAGAGGGGTATTTAAGTAGATTTGAACTCTTGGCTACTACTTATGGGTTAGAGAGAGAGATAGAGGTGGAGCCTCAAGTTATCTCAAGGGCTTAGGGGAACGGCTTATGAAGTTTTTGCCAAGATGAGCAGGGATGATCCAAGACCTGAAAGAAATGGTCATAATGGAGCAGTTAAGAGAGTCCATGGCTCCAGACTTGAGAAAATTTCTCATGGAACGAGGTGCAGAGAGATTGGGGGAGATTCTCAATGTTGCTGAGAGATATCAGTCAGCCCAGTCAGAAGTAGCTGGTGTAAAAAAGAAACAAGCAGATAGTAACAAAACCCCAACAAATCAGAATAAGTTTGACAATAGGATCAACAACATAGATTTAAACCAAGTTATGATAGGCCTAGATTTGATCCTAGAGACAGAAACCCTCAGGTAAATGAAAAGAAACCCTACAGACCAGAAGGAAAATGGTGTAAAATTTGTAAGTTAAATAATCATCATACAAAAGACTGTAGGAAGAGAAACCGTCCATATTTCGCTGCATGCCTTAAAACAGGAAACATGGGACAGAAGGAACTGTCTACAGGACAGCAAGAACCTCATCATCCCCCTGTATGTGAAGAATTAGTATGTAATGGGGCCACTATCAAGTGCCTTTATGATATTTTATTGGATTTTGACTCCGTTGTGTGTTCCAACCTAGTGCACGCAGATCAAAATACCACATAATCAGTGGAGATACCAGGGGCAACTAAAGACGTAGCAACCATGATACTCCCCATTGCAAGAATAAATGTAAAAACACGCTATGTGGAAGGAGTGATTAGAGCAGCAGTGATAAATGAACCAATCTACCCTCTGATATTGGGGTGTAGATATGTGTTGTTGGGAAGTCCCAAAAGACCAGTGATTATGGCAGCAGTACAGACCAGGTCACAGTCAAGGAAGGAGGAAGATAACCCAATAAATACTCATCCAGAGGAGATGATGAAGGCACAGGCTGAGGATAAGTCATTAAAGCCGTGCTTCAGAAAACTACCAAAAAACCATACCCCTCCAAACAAAGGAGAATTTTATATGAAGAATACGTTGATGTATAGGAAGGCTGGAACAGGATCCAATGGTCATGGACAACTAGTTCTTCCATCTTCATATAGGGAAAACGTTATGGCATTAGCACACGTTGTACCAGACGGTGGACATCAGAAGTTTGGTACCACCTGTCAACGGACATCAGTGAAATTCTATTGGCCAGGCGTAGCTGCAGACATTGCAAAATTTGTGGAGACCTGTGACCAATGTAGCAAGGTGACATCCCAAAGTTGGGAAAATAATAATCAGGCTCTAGAAAAGCATTGTGGCAAACCTAGGCCTGAAAATAAAACTAATAAGATAGACATCGTGAATAGGCATGCTCCTTCTCACACCCAGTCTTCCAGAAAAACCAGTAACACTGGCAACTCTGCGTATGGCACAAAGAGTAAACATGAAAACAGACCAGTTTCACCCGACACACGATAGATCGGAATTCTTGGAACTGGCTAAAATTAGCAATGAGGTTAATCGGACAAAGTTGAAACCGAAACTGAGGGATTCCCCCAGAAGAGTTGGGAGCGGGCGTTTGGTCAGTTGGCCTAATGTCAAGATCACTTCAGCATACGGCCATTAATTTAGCAGTTTAATGGCATAGGCAACAATGTTATTTGGCCGGCCCATTAAAGGTCCATTGGAAGCCTTATTGAGGACATGGACAGATGAGAAAGCAGAAGAGACTGTTACCTCATCATATCAGTATGTGAACGAGTTGACCTCTCGGTTAAAAACTGGCTGGAAAATAGCAAATGATAATTTGAGAAAAGCCAGAAAGAAGCATGCTGAGTATTATAATAGGAAAGCGAAGGATAGGGAGCTTGCTGTGGGGGAGAAGGTGCTTCTTCTGTTACCCGGCAGCAGCAACAAACTTCAGATAGGATGGCAGGGTCCATACACAGTTCTGGAAAAGGTATCTAGAACTAATTACAAGATAGACAAAAAGGGAAAGGAAAAAGTCTATCATGTGAACCTCCTCAAGAAATACCATGATAGAAGAGTTTTGGAAGGGGCATATTTAATGATCTTGGCCATAGCCACTGAAATGAAAAATGAACCTCTCACCTCATATGAATACCCACTGAAACCCTGCGAAACTCCTGCACAGGTCAAAGTCAGTAATCACCTGACAAAAGGGCAGAGGGAGAAGATTCAGAAGGTTCTGGAGAATCATACAGACGTGTTAACGGACAAACCGGGGCACACCAACTTGTTGGAGTATGATATGAAATTGCTAGACCCAACACCCATCTGTATGACAGCCTATACTATCCCATTCGCTAAAGAGCAAGCTTTAAAAGGAGAGATAGAATATCTATTACAGGAAGGAATTATTTCTCACAGTGAATCTCCTTATAGCTCCAGTGTGGTATTGTTGAGAACACCTTCTTGGGAACATAGGCTGTGCATAGATTATAGGAAACTGAATGCTGTCACAGAAAGTCAGGTGGATCCATTACCTGATACTAATCAACTGTTTGCCAGGTTGAATAAGGTAAAGTATTTTTCAAAAGTAGATCTCAGTAAGGGATATTATCAGATTCCAGTAAAGCCTGAGATTCGACATTATCTAGCCTTCAGCACCTCGGATGGGCATTATGAGTTCAATATGTTGCCTTTTGGATTGAAGAATACTCCGAGTGTGTTTTCCAGAATGATGAGAAAACTCTTGGATCCCCTGAAAAATCCATGTATAATTACTAATTTCATGGATGACATCCTCATTGCCACTGAAAGCTTTGAGGAACATTTAGACTCTCTATATATGTTATTTGACAGACTCAGAGAGGCAAATTTAACTGCTAGACCCACCAAATGTTGTATTGGATGCAAGGAATTGGAGTTCCTGGGACACACTGTACATCAGGGTAGTATGACCCCTGATCCTAAGAACTTAGAAAAATTAGAGAGAGCACCCCGAAAACAGACTAAGAAAGATGTGAGGTCCTTTGTCTCACTTTGTATGTTTTACCAAAAATATATCCAGAATTTTAACTCGGTGTGTGCTCCTTTGACAGATCTAACTCGTAAGGGAAAACCAGACAAAATAGAATGGTCAGCAGAATGTGAGCTGGCATATAATGAGCTGAAACAGAAACTCACCAGGAGGCCCATATTGAAGTTACCTGATCTTTTTTCTTCTTCTTTGTTCGTCATGAAAAGGACGTTGGTTGCGTTGTGTCTGTTTACACCGGAGCTGCAATATCTGCGCCTTTCGGCCGACACATCCGACTTCAGCACGGCATTTTTGGGACCGGGTTTGCCTTCCCTCTTCGATCGCTACTCTCTCAGCCAGACTGCAGTGATGCAGCCTGTTTCCAGGACCACCACGTGGAGGTGGAGTAGGGTCTTGGTTAGCTCTCGTTCGCTGACCCTGACGCAAGCAGTCAAGCTATGGGTCGCTGACTGCATTCTTTTTTGCTGCATCTTTGGGTATCAAGTTACCTGATTTGAGTCAGGAATTTGTGGTGAGAACGGACGCTAGAAATGTGGGATTGGGAGCCACGTTGTTACAAAGGTCCTCAACAACAGACGGAGAATTGAACCCAGATGCTTATGCCAGCCACAAATTGAACAAAGCGGAGAAAAATTACTCCACAAAAGAAAAAGAGTGTTTAGCTTTAGTCTGGGCAATAAAGAAATTCCAAATCTATCTGTATGGTAGGCAATTCGTAGTACAAAGCGATCACCAGCCACTGGTTTTTCTGGCCCAGGCAAAACATGGTAATGCACGATTGTTAAGGTGGTCTCTTCTCGTACAACCTTACTCGTTTACAATTGAGTACATTCCTGGATCGCAGAACGTTGGGGCAGATTTCTTGAGTAGGCCTCCACCTGCAAGAATCCAGGATAACACTAAGGCATAGTAGAGTCTATTTGAACGTGATTGTATACAGATATGAAAGCTGCACTAGTGGTTCAAGCTTTTCTAACGGAGGGGATATGTAGTGAAGTGAATCCGTATGACAACACGCTCAAATTCTCCGCTCAAATACAAACTAGCTGTCGTATTTTTAAATCTATAAATAACTACAGTATTTGAAATTTTACTGAGGGGCAAGTCAAATTTACCGCCCACATTTTATCTAGTATATTTGAATTTTTATAAGAAACAAGTAAAAAGTTACCGCCCACCCCAAAAATTATCGAAGAGCATAGTACAAAATTTAACAACCAATCAAATCGTTTCCATATTTAGTAGTGGTAAGAAAATTTTGGTTGACGCGAAATAAATGCCTATTTTGTGTTTTTGACCGAACGTAGATAATTTATTTCTTAATAACTAAAGATACTTAAAATGAAAGAAATATCTCAAATTATAGCGCTGATATTGCTTAACATATACACATAAAGATTCCCTCATATAAAATTTTTTATGGTATTAGAAAATTTAATTTATTGAGATTTTCATATCACGGTAAGGCCCAATTTAATTACAAAAAAAATTACTGTTGCGGTCAGTTTGCTGATTCTATAGTATGTTAAAATGTACCTGGTTAATTTTCAAGATTTTAATTTAATAGTTTCATGATCAAAGGTGAGGTACTCATGTTTTACTGGGATTGTAGTTAACAGCGGTGGTTGTCCCACTTGTCTGTTAACCCAGCGTCTAATTTTAGACCCGATGTCAGCTTTTCCTGACATTTTCGCCCACCTGAGCATAGCTCAAGGGTCTAGCGCCTCGACGCATGCGCGAAAAATCTGGCGCGATTTAAGACATCCTGTGTTAGAGGAGTCGAGCTGTAATTTTTAAAGGGTCAAGAGAGTTTTGGGGAAAGTCCTCTGTGTGTTCGACCAAGATGGTTAAAGATTGTTCCCCATACTGGCCACCATAATGTTGATGGCTAAAACTTGGCCACCATAACTGTAACTAGCTAACTCTTGACGTAGAAGACTCACACTCTATATTAATACAAAACCTCAACACTTTCAAGTCATCCAAACGAATGCCAGCATTGTTGCGGCCAACCAGGGCCTGTATATAATTATGCCCGCCTGTGGGGCTTAGAATCGTTTCCAACATTGATACTGGATATTCTTCAACATTCAACTCTACATTTACAGTGGCCAAACTGAGCCTGTCCTATTTGTGTCACGGACACCTGTTACGCTTGGACGAACAGAGACCATTCCTGACTGTTTACATGTATAATGGTCAGTACGGGCTTCTACATTACGGGCCTTTACATTTATGGTATCCAGTGTGAGTCTTCTACGTTAAGAGTTAGCTAGTTACTGAAAAGGCTGAAGAGCAATGGCATATCGAGTGGATCTCAAGCTCTTCAAATTCTTACTCTGAATAGCTGTAAGAGCTTTTTGGTCGGTTTCCACAATGAAATGCGCACCAGGAAGGAATCTTTGTAACTTAAGGATTGACCAAACCATTGCCAACAATTTACGGTCTAGAACCGAGTAATTCCTTCCTGCCGCATTCAGTTTCCTAGAGATATACATTACAGGATGCAGAGTTCCTGAATACTCCTGCATTAATGCCGCCACGATCCCCGTGGATGAGACGTCACTACGAAGAACAAAAGTCTTATCAGTAGCAGGTAGCATTAAGATTGGAGGAGATGAGAATAAATTTTTTATCTGATCCAGTGAAGATTGGCATTCATGGGACCAGCGCACCATATTAGGAGACCCTTTCTTTAATAGGGTTGAAAGAGGTGCCATAATCGAAGATAGATTCAGAATGAATCTCCCGTAAAATTGTATTAAACCTAAGAGACTACGTACTTGCTTCTTCGTCTTAGGAATGGAAATGTTTAGTATCTTAGAAGTGTTGTGGTCCTCTGTCTTCAAGAGACCATGACCAACACGGTGACCCAGGAAAGAAATTTCACTAAACCCGACATAGGCTTTAGAGGGTTTTGCAGTCAAACCATGCTCGCGTAGAGCAGATAGTAACTCATATAAACCCAAATAGTGATCTTCCCAAGAATCACTGAAAAGACAAATATCGTCCAAGTATGCAATGACATCTGAACGATATGAGAGAATTCGACGCATCATGCGTACGAAAGTAGCTGGAGCGTTCATAAGGCCGAAAGGCATGAAATTCCATTGAAATAAACCCCTAGGTGTTGAGAAAGCAGTGAGAGGTTTGGCTCGTTCAGTTAACGGAACTTGCCAATAACCTTTTGACAAGTCTAGTTTGGTAAACACCCGTGTGTTACCGGGGCCCGAAAGGGGAGCAAAGAATAGTAACACTGCACCCTACCACGCATGTCGTAAAAAGCGACTAAGGAGGGTATGGGCATGGGGCTGTTTACCCCATCCCGTAAAAACTTCGCACAGTGGGGTGATCACCTGCTTGCCAACCAATCTGATTACGGAAACAATGATAGATTGTTTGTCTGTTTTTGTTCCACAAAGACGCCACTAGGCGTGGTGGAAACAGCGATAGATTGATCAATTTGTTGTTGCCCTAAGACGCCACTAGGCGTACTGGCCACATACTGCTTTGCCGGTTGATGGCTAAGGATGGAAGAAGAAGAAGTTTGGTAAAGAATCGAGAATTAGAAAGTCTAATAAGTAGATCTTCTAACAAAGACATAGGTTCAGCATCAAATTTCGTAACTTGGTTTAATTTGCGATAATCAACGCAAAGACGTATGTTATTGTCTTTCTTTCGAACAATAACCATGGACAAAGAGTATGCTGAAGTGGATGGTTCAATAATTTTTAATTGTATCATTTCATCCCATTCTGTCTCGACTTGTGTCTGACAATGAATAGGGATAGGGTAAGATCTGACGCTGATAGGATTATGGTCGGTAAGTATTATGTCATGTTCAATGACACTTGTGTGTCCAGGAATGTCGGTAAGGACATCCCGAAAAGTTTGTAACGTATAAGAAACTTGTCGCTGTTCCTCAATTGATAAATTTGGAGAAACAGCAACGTTTTTCCATGATTCCGTAGAATGAAGTGGAATCACTGGAAGAGGAAGATTAACACCTGAGAAAATAGTTTCCTCATCCTGTATTACCGACAGGGATGAGTAATGACCATGTGGGACTGGAGCATCGTCCGTAGCCTGGAAAATAGGCTGCAAATAGTCTGGTCGTTCGTGAAATTCCGTAAGCATATTTATGTGAAAAGTTTTATGCTTTCCATCAATATCGACAACATAGTCGACATCGGAAATTCTTGAGACTATTGCATACGGACCTTTCCATGCAATAAGAAGTCTGTTTTCCCTACAAGGGAGCAAAACAAGTGCTATGTCGCCAGGACAAAGTTGTCGTAGGCATCTATTCTTATTTGCAAACTGCCTTGCCTTTTCTTTAGCAAATTCGGACGAGGAAGCTGCTAGTTTGCATGCCTCCATAATCTTCTGCCTGAGAGCAATGACATACTCATAAGAAGATTAAGTGTTATCGTTAATATTATCAGCAGTTATAAGATCATGAAGTAAAGACATAGGACCGCGCGGTCGCGCGCCAAAGACAAGTTCAACGGAGAAAAACATGTATGTTCTCTGGGGACCTCTCTATATGCAAAGAGAGCCTCGGGTAAAACCCTATCCCAATCCTGAGGATATCCTCAGTTATCTTACCAAGTAAGTTCTTTAGTGTTCTGTTCAGACGTTCGACTAACCCATTAGACATTGGGTGATAAATACTACTCAGAGACCTTTTAATATGCAGAGTAGACATCACCTGCGACATAGTGTCTGATATTAATTGGGTGCCATGGTCTGACAATATTTCTCCGGGAAATCCCAAACGAGAAAATATCAGCCATAAAGCGTCTGCAATATCGACAGTGGAGATGCTCTTAAGAGGTATAGCCTCTGGCCAACGTGTGCACATGTCAACACATGTTAGGATAAATTGATGTCCTCTGCCTGACTTAATCTTAAACGGGCCAATAATATCTATTCCCATTTTCTTAAACGGCCGAATAGGAATGTCTGCAGCCTGGATAGGTGCTGCATGACGTGGGCCTCTTGATTTAACTTCTTGACATATTTTACAAGATCGGCAATAAATACGTATGTCTTTGTTTACAAATGGCCAAAAGAAAGCCGCAAGAACTCTCGACTTAGTACGAGAAAAACCCATATGTCCAGCACACTGAGAGTCGAGTGCATGTTGCAGAATTTGCACTTTTATACTCTTGGGCACGAGAATTTGTGAATGCATAGACGTAGACGAGTCTTGTACCATATCTACAAGTACGCCATTCTTCATTGTAATCCAAGATTTGCGATTTGTGTTCTGATTTGGATCACCTTTTTTTGCAAGGATGAAGAATTTTTTTAAAGAAGGATCATCTTCTTGCAATTTTATGAAAGAGTCACGCGAAATTACCAAGTTATCATCTTGGCTATGCACTTCATTACTTTCTGTTGATGAAGTTTGAGGCATATTAAGAGCTTGTGCTCTTGTGACCACTGCATTGGCAGCTTGGATATTTTGCTCTTCCCAAGCAGCAATCTGCTGCGGGGTGCATTACTTAACTCCGTGAATACGACCGATGATAAGATCCGCAATAGGATTCGGTAGAAGACACGCGTGGACATCTCCCGTAAAGAAGCGAGTAGCAATGTGAATGATAGCAGTTGGATATTTTTCCAAAGTGCCACCAAATGTCACACATTTGACCACTTTTCCAGTGGCACAGGTAGGATCTATAAGAGATTGCTTAACTCCGATAGTAATGCATCCATAATCGAAAAGTACAGAGACGGGATTACTATTCACTAGACCTTTATGTAAGACAAGAGATCCCCTCCCGTCATGCGCAACTGCAGCAGGGAGAGCGGGAAGAGGGTGACCACAACTTAAAGTACTTACAGTAGTCGGTTCGAACAATGTTGAGCATTGGGGGCATTGAGATGCCCTCCCAAAATCAAACGCAGAACAAGTGATAGCATTAGAGTTTTTATTATCATTCACTTGACCACAGGCTCCTTGAGGCTCTTGTTGTGCAGAGTTTGCCTGGTGATAAGATCTATGTTTGTTATGTTGAGATCTACCACGATTATTATTCCCTCTGAAATTGTCATTGTTTACCCTATCGTGACCATAGTTCTGGTTCGAATCCCAGTTTCCATAGTCACTATTGTCATTTCCCCATTGATAAGAGTATCTACCTGTTTGGTTTCGATGTCCCCGCGAAGAATAGCCTTGATAGTTCCTATTGTGACTACCTCTGCGAAAGTTTCCATAATTATTGGACCCAAAATAACGAGGACTGTCCAATCGCCTCCAGTTCGTTGAAGCAGAACCATTATGTGATGGGTTACCTCGATTTTGATCATAATTACGATTGCTCTATTTATTAAAGTTGTGTTGAGCACCTTGAAATTTACGAAGAAAGTTAGGGCCGTATGGTGCTGCAGAAGCAACTGGCAAACCTTCTTAAACTTGAGAATTGCTAACAGTAAAATGAGGGTGCGCAGTGACATACTGGCAACAATATTCTTCCATGTCCTTGATATTCTTAGGTTTACGCTCATGTAGAAAAGCAAGGAAGGACTCATTGACAGATGACATAACTTTGTCTCTAAGTAATAAATCCATAAGGGCTTCATTTGTATGTTCTGTTTTAGACAGCTCAATCCATCGTGTAAATGTAAGACGTATCTTTGAGATGAATTCTGAGAATTCTACACCAGTTTAAGGTAACATATTCTTGAAACGAAGACGATAACCTTCTTCGGTAAGTTGATATTTCTTTAATAAGGCTGCCCTGACAACATCATAATTATTCTTGTCAGGCTCATCTAACATGCTTAACATAGTCAGAGCTTCACCCTTAAGTATCTCTGACAACTGATTAACATACTCTGACTTATCCACCTTATGAGATTGACATGACCGTTCAAACCTATCCAGATGGAACGTTATATCGTCAATAGAAGAATTGAAAGCAGGTAGTTTGACCTTATAAGTAGTAGTATTTGCCTTATTAGAAGTTTACTGATTATTTGGATCATTAGCATTACCCATATTCATCAACTTCAATTTCTCTAACTCCAAAGCTAAGAGTTTTTCTTCATGTTCCATTTTCGCTTTCTCTTTCCTCTCTTCAGCTTCTCTTTCTAATCTTTTATTTTCATTTTCCATTTGAAGCTGGATTTTTCTCTCATCAGCCTCTCTTTCTAACCTTTTATCTTCAGCCTCTTTTTATAACCTTTTATCTTCAGATTCTCTTTTTTGTTTTTGTATTTCCATCTGGAATTTCCTTTCATCTGATTGCATCTGCAACCTTAGTGTTGTAAATTAGGTGATTTCTTTCTCTGTTACAATCTTTGGTATAAGGAGGAAGGTTTAGTTATAGCAATATAAGGGACGAAAGTTCGCAAAGCCACAGTTTATAGTTTATAATGAATGTTTGATTGCTGTATATTAGAAAATCTTACGGTTATCATATAGAATTATTTGTATTTTCTCAGCAGAATCATTAATGGTGCTGGGAGAATCTGTACATGTTGTCATCTATGATGTATTACGATGTCCATACTTACCAGTCGGACGACACTGTAGATGCGCCCGCTTAGAATTTGATCTGCGACATCATTTATCTGCTATATTATTAATATTGTATAACATTATATTAAATCATATATTGCATGTTAGAATAATGTACCTTTATTGGTTAAAGTGATTGTATCACTGTTTTTGATGATTTGTCCATTACTAAACTTAGAAATACGGTACTTGATGTAATATAATATGATATGTATGTAATTTTTGGTTTGCATTGTAACTTTGTCAGCACTGTAGTGTACGTTGGTGGCACCTCGCAGGATACGGGTATACTTAGAGAAATGCTTTCTCTAATGTGCTGAGATATATTCTCACCTGACGTCCTATGCGTCGAGTTAGCCTCATATTAGGCGTTATATTTATTTGTGATACTTCTTATCTGCGCATCATTCGTGCGTTATGAGCTTGTTGTATCTTTCTCTTGAATAAATTTCCAACAAAATGTTTCATTTTCTTTCCCGTGGGGTGCGGTAAACTGTTGCGGTCAGTTTGCTGAATCTATAGTATGTTAAAATGTACCTGGTTAATTTTGGAGACTTTAATTTAATAGTTTCTTGATCAAGGGGAGGTACTCATGTTTTACTGGGATTGTAGTTAACAGTGGTGGTTGTCCCACTTGTCTGTTAACTCTTAGTATACGAGCTAAAAAACCACGTTTTTACGAGTTAATTTCAGAGAGTACATTTTTAGACATGACTACATTTACAGATTTTGCATTAAAAAATTTATTTATAAAGATAACATAAAGTGTTATATATCAAAATGTGAAGAAATGAAACTCCTATATCATGCACTTAACTAAATTGTTCAGTTGTTTTAAACATGCATTCACCATATACAGTAATGAGTGCAGAAAATTTTTAAACTTTTTAAAATTTAAAATCAAATTGTACTTATCAACATGTGTAATTAATTCTGGTTAACTTCAACTCCTAAAGCTACTTTTATTTTAAATTACATCCATTTTCACATAACGTAGGAAAGTTGCAGTCGTTTCTGAGCACAAATAAAAGTTTTTATAACAATTTGAAATTTTGTGGTATATTTAGAAAAAGCGCACAAATATTTTAATTCTAAATTTACAGACATGACTACCATTACTGATTTTGCATTAAATACTTTATTTATAATGATAACATCAAGTGTTATATATCAGAATGTAGTGAAATGAAACCCCTTTGACATGCACCTAATTGAATGGTTCAGTGGTTTTAAACATGCATGCAACATATAGATTAATGAATGAAAAAAAACTTTTTTATGTAAAAAAATGAAAAACAATTTGTACTTATCACTATGGTTAATTAATTCTGGTAAACTTCAACCCATAAAACTACTTATATTTTAAACTGCATCCATTTGCACATAATGTGGTAAAGTTGCAGTTGTTTCTGAGCACAAATAAAGTTTTTAAAACAATCTGAACTTTTTTGATATATTCAGACACAGCGCAAAAATATTTTATTTTAGCCTATATTTAGACATGACTACCGTTACTGAATTTGCATTAAATAATTTATTTATAATGATAACATAAAATGTTATGTATTACAATGTGGAGAAAAGAAAGCCTTTTGACGTGCACCTAACTGAAATGTTGAATGATTTTAAACATGCAACATGCCTATACAGTACAGAGTGCAGGAAAGTTTAAATATTAAAAAATTTGAAAAAGAGTTGTACTTACCCACAAAAATAATCCAATTTGAAGCCAGAAACTCCTAAAACTACTTCCATTTGAAAGTACACTCACACAATGTAGAAAAGTTTCAGCTGCTCCTCCTTTTTATAAATACTATTTTTATTACAATTGAAAATTTGTTGGCACATTTTGAAGATGCACTCCAAATCTGAAAGTTTACTATATACAATGTAAATTTTCCCTTCATTCTTAAAATTAAACTACTTTGCCTCATGGTATTTGGCAAAGCAGTCATTTGGGTGAAGGTGTGGATGATCTATGCACCCATCACAATAAAAATATGTTCTCACTCTAACTTGAGGGGTGCTACAAACGACACACCTGCGCAGAAATGTAGATTTTTTTACAATGTGTCTGGTTCCACACAGACGATTCAACGGACTGTTGTGTTGATTTGCATGAGGTACTCTGTGTGGGATATTCTGGATAATATCAGAAGCAATAGGACTAAGTTCGGTAATTAACTCATTCTTGAACTGCAGTAGGGTCAGCTTCTTTGAATTATCTGATCTGCTGAGAGCAAACAACACAAAAGCATTCAACTGGGAAACTTCAAAAATCCAAAAGAATATTTTCTTCCACCACTTTCTGGTTCTTCTGTTGAATGTTCCATAGGTTGTTACACACTGGTCAACCTTGTCACATCCATTCATTCGTTGGTTGTAGTCATCAATCATAGCGGGTTTGTTCTTTCTTTCGCCGAAACGATTTGTGATTTCTTTGATTTCCACAGTTGCAGAACTTGACACTAGAATGCATGACTTTTTTGCCTTTTTATCTCTAAACATTACACAAAGAAATTTACTTTCTAGATCGAGAAACCATTTCATCTGGAGATGCATCAGTTTTGTAGTCTTCAACGCCTTTGGAAAATTTTTACGATTTATATTTACAGTTCCAGTAAAATACTGATTGTTGTCGGTAAGATATTGCAGCAATAAAAAACTTGTATAGTAACGATCTGCATAAATATGATGGCCTTTTCCACAAGGTTTTAGCAGTGTATCAAAGTCTTTGATGGCTTGTTGGCTCTTTACATCTAGCTCAGGACTGTATGATGTATTGGCACCGAAGTAAATCAATAAATTGACAACGTAACCAGTACTACTGTCACAAAGGCCGAAGGTCTTGACATGATATTTCTTAAGCTTTGAGGCATTGAACATTTTATGTGCCCACCTGCCTTTCCACCCTATCACCATTTCATCTAAAGACAGCTCTTTGTAGGGATAAAATGCCTCCTGAAATCGTGTTAGGAGTTTCTGCAGAAACGGCTCGATTTTTGCTTTTCCCTGTGTGTCAACATCACTTACATGGAACATTGTGTGATACAATGCTTGAAACCTGTCCCTTGTAAATATCTGCCTGAACCAAGGAGTCTGTATATAAGGCTCCTGAGACCAGTAATCACTCATTTTTGGTTTTTTGACAATGCCCATGGCTATGATAACAGAACAAAACCTGTAAAGTTCATGAAGTGTTGTTGGATGCCAGTTGCGATAAACAGATCCAGTGCTCGCTGTTGCTGCTTTTGATTGACAGAGGTGATCAGCATAATCATTGACAGACACAACAAATTGTTCCAATATTTCCTCTGTAAAAAGGGCTTTGAGGCAAAAAAGTGCTGGTGGGTCTTCGGGGACAATATCTGGATTCACACCAGGAGTCCTACCCTGAGGTGGAACAAAGCAAAATGCATTCTGAGTTGAACCCTTATCAACTTCATTCCATTCAACCTCCTGTTCAGTAATGTTGCTCTGAAGCTCTGCATTAGGCCTACCAGATTCCGTGATTACCGATCTCAGCTGTGATCTAGATCTATCTTCTCTTTCGTTTTTATGGCATTTACCTTTCCTTTTTAGCAATCCCCTACCAGTTCTATAACTAGGTCCAACCAAAGGACACGCCCCCCTTGTCCTCATAATCTGCTAATGTTTCGCTAAATTCAGCGTCATCTGAACTATCAGTAGGCTGGCTACTCGAAGATTCATCGCTGTCATTATCAATCCATGATTTAATAAGCTGTGATGCGTGTTCAGCTGATAATCTTTTCGAACGACCATTTGAACACGAAGCCATTCTCAGACAGAAAAAAAAAATTTTTTGGGGAGTAATGAACCGTACTAAATGTAATCAAAATTGATCAATATTAACACGATTTTCAGTTTTCAAACACGATGGGCTCCGGAAATGGCATTAGAACTCTTTTTGGGAAGAAAAGTATGTAAATAATGTTAAATCTTTGACTATTGACACGGAAACAGTCTAAACTGACTACGGCCGCTCTAGAAGGCCAGCCGTAAAATGGCGAAAGTCCATCGGCCTCCCGAGAAGGCCAGCCGGATACTAAGAGTTAACCCAGCGTCTAATTTTAGACTCGATGTCAGCTTTTCCTGACATGTTCGCCCACCTGAGCATAGCTCAAGGGTCTAGCGCCTCGACGCATGCGCGAAAAATCTGGCGCGATTTAAGACATCCTGTGTTAGAGGAGTCGAGCTGTAATTTTTAAAGGGTCAAGAGAGTTTTGGGAAAGTCCTCTGTGTGTTCGACCAAGATGGTTAAAGATTGTTCCCCATACTGGCCACCATAATGTTGATGGCTAAAACTTGGCCACCATAACTGTAACTAGCTAACTCTTGACGTAGAAGACTCACACTCTATATTAATACAACACCTCAACACTTTCAAGTCATCCAAACGAATGCCAGCATTGTTGCGGCCAACCAGGGCCTGTATATAATTATGCCCGCCTGTGGGGCTTAGAATCGTTTCCAACATTGATACTGGACATTCTTCAACATTCAACTCTACATTTACAGTGGCCAAACTGAGCCTGTCCTATTTGTGTCACGGACACCTGTTACGCTTGGACGAACATAGACCATTTATGACTGTTTACATGTATAGTGGTCAGTACGGGCTTCTACATTACGGGTCTTTACATTTATGATATCCAGTGTGAGCCTTCTACGTCAAGAGTTAGCTAGTTACAGTTATGGTGGCCAAGTTTTAGTCATCAACAATTACCCACATTTGAATTCAATGGAATAACTAAAGGAAAACTATATAGAACGATAGAGAAAAATTGGCCGTTTAATTATCACTTTTGATAATTAAAATCGGTCTACATATAACTGAACTATAAAATGTTCAAATTTAGTCAGATCATACAGACACGCTTAGAATCGCATAAATAATAGAATCAAAAATTAACTTTTTGACTTCTCTCTGATTGGCCGGGTGTATTGCTATAAATAGTAACAAACTTTTGTAGTTTTCCAGCATTGAAATCATAAAAATCACACTGAGCTGACGTATACAAAAAGACTGTAGACAAGCCTTTGCCGGCTGGACTGGTAGAGCGCACTAAGAACCCTTTCACAGCCAGTCAGCTTGAGTGTGTGTGTGAACTTATTTACCTGAGGGTAAGATTGATAATTTTATTTGCATACTTTGTTAAAGAATTGACCTGTAAAGTAAACAGGTTATGTGTGATATTTTTATTCGAAAGTGAAACTGACGACGAGATGTGTTGGGTCACGCTGACCTACGTAGGAATGTGTGTAGTAGCAGACTTGTTCGACTTGAAAAATTGGTGTATAGTGTTTGCAAATTTACGACAGTGAGTGTTAGAAGCGATTTAATTTAGTTTTTTCTTCTGGAGTGACACCCTGTTCATAGATCATGTAATAAACATCTAGGGAAGGTTAGAATGAAGTAATCAACAGGTCACATGCTGTATTGTACTTGCCATGATTATTGTATGGAAGCCAAACATGGACGAGGTACCCAAGCCTTGATGAACCCAGAGAAAGAGTTATGGCATGAAAACTGATGATAGAAAACGGTATTCAAGGTATTGTGCTACTTGTTAGCACAAATGCCTGACCATGGTAAGTTTTAATATTGTTAGGGGTGAATTAATTGAGGCAGATCTCTACAGGGAATGGATTGTCCTTCTATTCCAGGTTATATCACGAATTTACCTCATGGCTGCAATTTCTTGAGAAGAAGAGCGTGTGGGAGTAGAGAGCTCCATCTGAAGACTGGAGATAGACCCCATCTTCTCAGCCAGGAGTCACAGAGTTGGTGATCCTGACTACTATTCAAAGAACCGAAGCAGCAACATTCTAAAGATAAGTCCTTTAGAAAGAAAATGGCGATTCATCCAACCTCATTCACCCAATAAATCTTAACCACTGTGGGATGATGAAAGTAGTAGACCTTGCAGTGTAAGACTGGTAGCAGTATAAATATTAAGAACAGTAACAGTACGTGTAGTCATTCCAGTGACCCTTTAAAAGAAATGGGACAGAGTTTCCACATTATTTATTTCATTGTGTAAATAACCTTTCTTGATTTTGATCATTACTGACCCAAAAGATGAGGTTCATGAAAATTAAATTGTACAGAAACTTTCATACAGCCTTGATTAATTAATTTTTTATTAAGTTGAAGTTCTGTTTGAAATTAATCATTAAATAAAGTAAATAAATTTCCCCTAGACCCGTAGCTAAATCATTTGGGATCAGTAGAGGTAGCGGTTAGGGACTCAGAGATCATCATCATCTACTCTGAGAACTTACATAGCTTGACCCCATCTTGATTGTCTATACACCTGTAACGTACTGTTTATGCGTGATGAGAACGCTGGCAGAGTGAACGTGTCGTTTATCACCTGGACTGTGTAATGTTGCGGTGTTGATGTAGGTCACCAGAAATGTAACGGCCACCAGCGTGAGGCACTGCCAGGGGTACTATGATCACTCGCACAAAACAGCGTACATGTTGTAGATGTGTGGTACTTGTATTATGATGTGCTGAGTGTGGGTGTAGACGAGAACGCGAATGCTTGAAGCTCTTGGTAAAGTCAATAATGCACCCATACACTCACATGCAGTGGTCAATGATGAATTGAAGACTGCTGGCACGTTTCAAACATTTATTTACGAAACTGACAGTAGCATCAACAGGACAGACAAATCGACAAGATCAAGGACTTCACATAGATAATAAATGACTGTTAAATGTCTGTTAATTTAAGGCTTGCATCATACATCAACTAGGACATACCCAAACATCATCTGTCCTAATGTTACAGTTTACAAGGTAGCTTCCGTACCATTGACTCAGCGCGTCAGGTACTTAATTAGCTCTGTCGTCCAACAAACGAGCTCCTAAATTGCGTAGCAATAATGCATAAGTCTGTTATTCAACTGGCATAGCCCACCAGGTATATTTCCTCTTGCTGAAAAATATTGGCCGTAATACAGGACCTCAATATGTAGACAGCTGTGTATCCTTTGTTAGCAGGCACGATCAAACCATGCTAAACATATATATATATATATATATATATATATATATATATATATATATATATACCGCAAACATGCGGCGTCCATAATAATTTATCTTCATCATTAGGCTTCTGTTCAATTGGAAACACATAGTCTCATTTGGCTAGAACAAGAAGCAAAGAAGGAATTCTGTCTCTCAAGATCTGTGAGCTTCACTCGCAGATAGGTAACTTCAAATGGTCTGCAACCAAAGGCATATTAATATGAATGTCATTTACCTTTTACAGAATCTTCCGGACACACACTTAATAAATGTCGTCACTCTTGACGAACAAAAAATCACTGGGGAAAACATTGACATTTCAGTCATATCGAAAACTTTCAAATCCCCATGATGATATAGAGAAAATCACAACGGACATCATGTCCGACAGCCCAAGAAACACCCTCCCTGACGGAAGTTTCCTCAGTTCGCGCCCAGAACCTGCGCATGCCTAGACAGCATAAAACTGAGCATCGTTAAGACAGATCAACGACAATAATTGAAAGAAAGGGCAGATAACCCTTAAACAACCTGTCATAGAAGTAAATACCCAATTATCCAACTTTGACCAACAAAGTTTTACAACAAAAGTATTAAATAGATTTACCTATTATGACTCCGTCAAAACCGACAGCAACAGACTACCGCACCCCCCGTATTTAAAAAAATGACCCATTTTTTTAAAAAAATACATCAATGAGCAAGATACCACAAACCCATGACACATGAATAATGCGCCAATGAAAGAATCAACCGGAGAGAATCAAATCATCTCACCAAATAATAGAAAATATATTCGGGAAGGTACCATCAAAGAAACCTCAGTTGCTGGCGATACTAACAAAAATTACATAACTATCAAACAATTATGCAATACTATAATCATAGCAATGACAAATGACAATCTATCTCAAGAAATCATATCAATATACAAATTACTATGTTATACCATTAATATATGTAATGGATGGACATGACCAAATTTGTTAAATTCCTTACACATTATCTAACAATAGAAGTATATTATATACAAATAAGTGCTGTGATATCTCTGGAACAAATGTAAGGTATGGCATCATCATGGTTCTCACAAGCGCTACGTACTTGGTACTAGTTTGCACTGAGAACAATATAAATGACACAATTAGTAACATGCTATAATGCACTATAGTCATTACAAAATTATTTAAGTATTATATGTGGCCATTTTAACATTTTCCTTTTCTTTTTTTTTTTTTTGGGCCTTTATTTTATGTTAAGTCAGCCCTCCACATTACATCAAAGATAGTAATAGAGAAAGAAAACAATCACTTTACTAATCTAAGGTGAAACAAATGTGTTAATGTATGTTATGAACAGACATAAGTCTGGAAATGTATCATGAAATCTAGGACACAAGACTTAAGTGGAATCATGTGGGCATCTAGACAGTATGTCCGCCATCACATTATCCGAACCACGGATAGCCCGCACCGTGAAATGAAAAGGTTGAAGAGCAATAGCATATCGAGTAGATCTCGAGCTCTTCAAATGTTTGTTCTGCATAGCTGTAAGAGCTTTTTGGTCGGTTTCCATAATAAAATGCGCGCCTAGAAGGAATCTTTGTAGCTTAAGAATGGCCCAAACCATAGCTAACAATTCACGGTCTAGAACCGAATAGTTCCTTTCTGCCGCATTAAATTTCCTAGAGATATACATCACAGGATGCAGAGTTCCTGAATACTCCTGCATAAGTGCCACCCCGATCCCAGTGGAAGAGGCATCACTACGAAGGACAAAAGTCTTATCAATCGATGGTAGTCGTAAGATAGGAGGAGATGAGAACAAATTCTTAATCTGATCCAATGAAGATTGGCATTCTTGGGACCAGAGCACCATGTTAGGAGAACATTTTTTCAATAAAGTTGAAAGAGGTGCCATAATGGAGGACAGATTCTTAATGAATCTTCCGTAGAATTGTATTAATCCCAAGAGACTACGCACTTGTTTTTTTTGTTTTAGGAACGGAGATATTTAATATCTTAGAAATGTTTTGGTCCTCTGTCTTCAATAGACCATGACCAACACGACGACCTAGGAAAGAAATTTCACTAAACTGAACAAAGGATTTAGAGGGTTTTGCAGTCAAATTATGCTCGCGTAGAGTAGACAGTAACTCATTTAAACCCGAATAGTGTTCTTCCCAAGTATCGCTGAAAAGACAGATGTCGTCTAAGTATGCGATGACATCTGTACGATATGAGAGAATTCGACGCATCATGCGTACGTAAGTAGCTGGGGCGTTCATCAGCCCGAAAGGCATAAAATTTCATTGATACAAACCCCTAGGTGTTGAGAAAGCAGTAAAAGGTTTGGCGCGTTCAGTTAACGGAACATGCCAATAGCCTTTCGACAAGTCAAGTTTAGTAAAGAATCGCGATTTAGAAAGTCTAGTAAGTAGATTTTCCAATAAAGGCATAGGTTCAGCATCGAACTTCGTAACTTGGTTTAATTTGCGATAATCGACGCAAAGACGTATGTTATTGTCTTTCTTTCGAACAATAACCATGGACGAAAAGTATGCTGAAGTGGATGGTTCAATTATTTTCAATTGTATCATTTCATCCAATTCTTTCTCGACTTGCGCTTGGAAATGAATAGGGATAGGATATGGTCTTACTCTGATCGGATTATGATCAGTAAGTATAATGTCATGTTTGATAATATGTGTGTGTCCAGGAACGTCGGTAAGGACATCCTGAAATGATTGTAGCAAAGAAGATACTTGACGTTGTGTCTCAAAAGACAAATTAGAAGAAACCGAAACGTTTCTTCATGATTCCGTAGAATTGAGTGGAATCATAGGAAGGACAGTGGGCCATTTAATAATCACTTTTCACGTTTAAAATCGCACAATTAATAACAGAGATAATGTAGAAATAAGAAATTGAGACAGGCAGACAAACACGATAACTGCTCAGTTTTGAAAATCTTGGGATGTTACACTTTCTAACGCGTCTGTGAAAAAGGTCAAATTGGCTATATTCAAATTTGATTGGGTACTGATATTGAAAAGGGGAGAGATAAAACTAAAGGGTGGCCATGCGAACGCTGCCACTTGAAGAATATTTGTTCACCTAGTCAGTTTAAGAACAGTAGCAAAGCCTTGTGTGTGACCCATTGCCTTTGCGTCTGGACGGCGGCGATCAAGATTTGTGCCCCCATTGATCGCCAGGTAATCTATACTAGTGTATTATTTCATTCATTGCGGTAAGATAAATGCTTTTATTGATATATTATTATTATGTAGAGGCCAACCCAGATAGGGGGCCCACCAATTTTGAGTGGTGCGACATTTGCCATTGTGGAAGCTTATGACATCCTAGAGAGCATATACATGCCTAAAGCAGACGAATGAAGCAATTGAAAGTAAAAGGGTATTTGATTATTGCCATAACCATTATTACAACTGTAAGATAAGAAAGATACTAGCAGACTTCTGCAGGCCAATGTTCCAAAAACTCTTGGGAAATAAATAGAACGTCATACTATCAAAGTTGACAGATCATTAAACAGAACAAAAGAGATGGTTGTATCCCAGCTGATGATATAAATGATAACTAAAGTCTAAGTGACAGAGGCGTTGAAGCCATGTGGGAAAAGAGCAGATACACACTGACTGAGAAGAAGTCACAATACAATTAGGAACTGATGCTATTGATTAGCACTTGTGTTGATCACTATTGAATGTTTAACGATGTTTATTTGTTAGGTGTGGAGATGAGTGTATATGCACAGTATTTAGGGAGGCATTGTTCTTTGTTGCAGGGTTGCATCAACTAGTAACCAGTGAGACAAAACCTGGAGCTGCAGGGTACGAGGCAACTTACCTGTTGCTTGTATTGTGAAGTAACTGCCATAGCTGACTCCAGCTGAGATTCTTGTGGACAGAAAGTGTCATATTTACAGTCAACCACCTACTTGCCTCCGATTGAAAGATAAGCCTTCGTTTTTGAGGGCTAATGACTTCGCATTATATTGTTAACCTCCACACTGTAATTAAACGTTCTAGTGACATGATGAAAAGAACAGTTCTTCCAACTAGTGACTCTTCTTAAGACATTGTTACTACAGCCAGGGATACAAGTACAGAAACATTTTAAATAATAGCATTTATGGACAAGATGTCCCTCAACTGTATTTACCTGTGTACATAACCACATTTATTTTGAGTTTAACCTTCCTGATTCAAAACATTGAGAGTCAGGAAATTAAAATTGTAACATAATTCAATAACTTTACCCACTGTCTTACTTGGGTTTATTATATTGAGTTACAGTTGTGTTAAGTTGTTATCATACATCACACATACATTACCCTAGATACGTAGCCATATTAAAATTAATAGATTCAAAATATTTCGCAGAGTGAGATCATAGGGTGGTAGCAGTTAAGTACCCTGAGAATACATCATCAGCAACTATTAGACTCGGGGACTTACATAGCTTGACCTCACTCTGTAGACAATTAATAATAATTCGCATAATTAACATCAAAATCCACCACAGGGTGTTAAAAGGGTGGGAGGGGGGATTTTAAAATATTAGTTGTCAAAAGGGGGCGTTGCTACTATCAGGGTTGAGAAACACTGCTCTAGACAAAACAGAAAATATGTATCCTCTAGACAAAAGACAGAAAATATGAACCATTAAAACAAAATGCACACCATGTATTTTCTAGACAAGACACAAAATATGTATCCTGTAGACAAAAGATAGAAAAAAACGTATCCTCTAGACAAAAGACAAAATATGTATCGTCTAGACAAAAGACAGAAAAAAACATATCCTCTAGACAAAAGACAGAAAATATGTATCCTCTAGACAAAAGACAGAAAATATGTATCCTCTAGACAAAAGACAGAAAATATGTATCCTCTAGACAAAAGACAGAAAATATGTATCCTCTAGACAAAAGACAGAAAATATGTATCCTCTAGACAAAAGACAGAAAATACGAACCATTAAAACAAAACGCCCACCATGTATCTTCTAGACAAGTGATAGAAAATATATATCATACAAAGAATAGGACCACTGCAATAAGGCAAGAGACAAGAAAATGTGTATCATAAAAGTAAATACCAGAAAATTTCATGTACCATAAAGGCAAGAGACAAGAAAATGTGTATCATAAAAGTAAATACCAGAAAATTTCATGCACCATAAAGGCAAGAGATAAGAAAATGTGTATCATAAAAGTAAATACCAGAAAATTTCATGTACCATAAAGGCAAGAGACAAGAAAATGTGTATCATAAAAGTAAATACCAGAAAATTTCATGTACCATAAAGGCAAGAGACAAGAAAATGTGTATCATAAAAGTAAATACCAGAAAATTTCATGTACCATAAAGGCAAGAGACAAGAAAATGTGTATCATAAAAGTAAATACCAGAAAATTTCATGCACCATAAAGGCAAGAGACAAGAAAATGTGTATCATAAAAGTAAATACCAGAAAATTTCATGCACCATAAAGGCAAGAGACAAGAAAATGTGTATCATAAAAGTAAATACCAGAAAATTTCATGTACCATAAAGGCAAGAGACAAGAAAATGTGTATCATAAAAGTAAATACCAGAACATTTCATGCACCATAAAGGCAAGAGACAAGAAAATGTGTATCATAAAAGTAAATACCAGAAAATTTCATGTACCATAAAGGCAAGAGACAAGAAAATGTGTATCATAAAAGTAAATACCAGAAAATTTCATGTACCATAAAGGCAAGAGACAAGAAAATGTGTATCATAAAAGTAAATATCAGAAAATTTCATGTACCATAAAGGCAAGAGACAAGAAAATGTGTATCATAAAAGTAAATACCAGAAAATTTCATGTACCATAAAGGCAAGAGACAAGAAAATGTTGCATGTCGCTATGACAACAGAAATAAAATATGCACCAAGACAACAGCCTAAACAAACCACTTTCCACCATGAAAAAAGATGACTCTGAAACAACTCCGTACCTTGGGAACCATCGCTTTATGTCTTTTACAAACAGCTAACATCAACCTCAACACGGCCACAAGGAACCCAAATGGTGAGTGAGGCAAGAGTATTGGCATATTTATTTTCCACATCTCAGGGTTTGTGAATGGATCACATGAAGTGTTGTCTTCACTCTCAGTAACTTTACACACACAAAGCGATGGCATGTTGGCAGCTGTCTCAGCAGGCAGTGAGGATGCTGACGCCAGTAAATTGGAGTGAGAACTGTAGTGAAAAAAAGGCGTAATTCTAAATGTTATAAAGCACTTCACTGTATGAAAGTATTTCTTCTTTGCTCTCCAGCTCTGTTGAAATAAGAAGGAAGTGGAAAGTAAAATCAAAAACTGTTTTAAAAAAAAAAATACTTTGGCATTTTGTCCTTTGTAAATTAAGGGGGAAGAAATCAGTATGGAGAAATTAAACACAGATTCTGGATCTTCATCTTTGCTGAAGTGCTTCCACACTACAGCTGTGAATGTCTCTTTATTCTCCTTATTGATGTTATCCAACTGTTGTTTTATGTTGAGACATCAACTAAATCATCATCTTCTGCCATTTCCACATTGAAGGTCGGCTGCAATAGATCTCCTACATCTTCTGTCTCCCATCTTGATGGTGCCTTCTGATAAACTCTTTTCTGTCCGTCTCTCTTGATGTTATCTTTCCACTTATAGCACTGTCTTCCTCTTGCACGCACGCCTTCAACTTTTCCTTCTAAACTTCAGTGCAGTATTTATCATAGAAACCATTTTCAGCGAACCTCACGACAAACATACGAATGCTACCGATCTGAGCTATGCATGGAGGCATATCTGGAGTCATCTTTTTATGACCAAAAGCTATTCACAATGCTACAATATACATATGTGGAAGTGAACCTCTGTCTGTGAGACTAATTACACCCTCATTGACTCTTGAAATCATCCACACACTTCCAGGGATTCCCCTTGTGGTGAAACATGTTGAGAACCCAGCATTGCACACTAAGCTTGGAGAAGTCACTTGAGTCCCAGACATAACTCTGGCTTTTACCTGGTTGGCTGCAAGCAGGAGGATCTCACTATGGACCAGTGATAGGCAGAGGGAGCTGAGAAGTGGCTCTGTGAAGGACGTGACAATTCCTTGGGAGAGCCCAGAACCAGAGCACAGTATTTTAGTTCTGCATAGTTGGAGAGCCCCTTTGGATGTCGGAGAATGCACAGCATGCCACACGCTTCTTACTCTTAGCTTGGGACCAGATCTCGCGATCCTTTAAATGCAAGCCAAGCTGGAGAAACTGAAGGTCATGACTTCAACTCAGCACGTTTCGGAATGGCAGAAAAGCAACAGGAAAAGCTTAGATCTAGAGTATAGGTAATACCAAGGAATCTTCAACTTGATATTGACTGCAAAAGAGTGAAAAGCTCAACAGCCCTAATTAAACAACAACATCGATTTCAGCTTGACTTTAACTTACCTAAGGTACTCAATGATCAATGACATGCCATGGGATGACAAAAAAGGTATGATGCATGTGCTGCAAAATTGCTCAATGGCCTCTAGGCTTGAAATTTGATCAATGCCACTCTGATGAAGTGATTAAATAAAATTTACCTCACGTGTTTAATAAAATATTAAAATCAAACTGTTTAAGAATAGTGATAATTTATTCCGCAGATTTTCTATAGATGTCTGCAGAATCTACAACAAACAGCAATATGATTGGCGCTATAGGACAGTTAACAAAGCAGAAAACAGAATGCAGATGTAAAAAGGAAAAAAAATGTTAAAAAGGTAAGGGGTGTCCTGACAAATAGCTAGAGAAAAAGCAGCAGATTTGAAGTATAAGGAAAAGTCTTGCAAAAGTCTTATGCTGGCCTGCAGGATTACAAATTAATGAACAAATCATCAAATCATAACTACTTTCCTGTGACCCCAAAAGGAGACATCTACAGTATTACTAAAACAGAATACTGAGAAGAATATATGATCTAATCAAAACAAAGAGCAAGGATAACAACTGTTACCTAACGATACAAGTCACAAAAATTAATCAACATCCTTAAGAATGTCCAGATAACTGCAACATGAATGAAAGAAAATGACATATGAAGTCTATAATGAATATATTAAAGATGCAGACCAAAAGAAAGTCCAGAAGATTATAAATGAAAAAATACTTGTGTAAATCTGTAAGAACAGATAACAGGAGACAGGCAAACCTAAACAGATATATTCACTTATTTATTTTAATCCTATACAGAGATGAACAGAGAAGGATTTGTATGTACAGTTATCATTATGTAGTACAGAGGAATAAACTGTAAGAAGAATCAGATAAAACTTAAAGTTTCACCAAAGTTATTCTGCAGACTTGAGAAATTAAAGTTTATAAGAATTACAAAACGTAAGTTCATAGGAATCACAAACAACTTTCCAATCTGTGCACAACATCTTGTATTAAGAACAGGGTAGATAGGATGTAAAACATAATTCAAAGTCATATCCGTACACTTGGTTAAAAAATATTTATAAGAAAGCATCAACTCTGAAAGCATCTGATGGGCAGTGTGTTTAGAGCAATGACTTCTTGCGGCATAGGTACTGGGTTGAAACATACTCGTCTACTGTGACATGGAACGGAAATATTGATACAGTAATCTGACAGCCTTTGCTTTCCCATTTAGTGCCTACCATTTGCTAAGCCAAACCACGCAATTTTCTGTTTGTATGACTCAACTTTGAATCCACGCCTTTTTTCTGTAACATAACAACAGAGATGTTTACCAACTTTCGCAAACCTGCCAGTTTAACAAGGGAGCGAATCGCGTCTGTTTACCTGAGTTTCTCACGCGAGCTGATTTGCCAATTATCGGTCATTAGACGGATGCGCGTAGAAATAACGGATTGTTTGAAGAGAGACAAGGGGCGATAATATTTTCCCGACCACCTTTGATGTTCGCACGTTTCAGGGGGAGGTAATGTTTGATCTGCGCAAGGGGACGTAATCTAAGAGGCCCGTGCACGGCAAAATCATCTGATGCCGGTCAGCATCGCTGAGTAGAATGAACGAAGAAACATTTGATCCGGGAAACGCAGTTCCTGATTCCCCTACTATACAGAAGATGTGAATTGTAACGTCTTCTGGTGATGATAACACCATGATCTGTATATATATATATATATATATATACAGCGATCTCTCAAATTCAGTTATTAGAGTCGCTCAGAAATTCTTGGATAATCTAATCACGCCAGACTAGAATTATTCTTCGCTAAATGTGTTAAATTGTCTCGTGGGGATTTCATTTTCTGATTTGTGGTAATAGAAATTGTGCTTAACCCTCCGGCGGGCGCGTTGGCGCACAATGTGCGCCAAATTAAATTAAATTCAAATTTCGTGAGGTTTTTTTGCGGTTAGCTGCATTGAACTCTTAGCTATTCCTTCATTCATGTCTTAGCTTTCATTCTGGACAGTTGTGTTGTTGTTATGTGTTGTGCAACGAGATATTTAGGGTCCCGCAACTCGAGGAGTGTCATTAGGGGTGTATAAAGAGCGCAATGCGCTCAGTGATGTAAGTATATTTTTCATTTCAATTTTCTGTTTTTCAATTAAATTTGAGACCGTAAAAGGCCACTAAGAGCCTAATACATGTCACGGCGACAGCGACGATGATGATAATGAAAGATTGAAATACCGGGACCGATACTCAAATCAATGTATACTGTTCAAAAAAAGAAACGCAACATTATTGCAGTGGTAATGGACACCAAATTTCAAACTTGTACCAAAATTTTATTTTACGGAATTAATGTTTCAATCTTGGCATGAAGAAACTTTCAGACTTTAACAATGAAATGATGTTCATTAAATTTGGTTTGGACTTTTATTCTTTGCAACTGAGGCCTCCGTTTCAGTAAGATGTATGGCCTTCTCTGGCCTCTATCAGAGAACATCTCTGATACTTATCATATAATATACTGTATCAGTCTATGGTTGAATTATATATTAATAGTTGTATGTATACGCCCACACAGAGCTATAATAAATATGTTATTACTGTCACTGCCTGGACTGTTCAAAGTAAGTGTGTACTGGTGTATTCATTCATCACAGTAACACATAGGAATCATGGATCGTTGAACTACCGTTGACGTTTCATAAATAGTTTATTCACGTATCAACATAGACGACGACATAGACAAAATACAGCATAAAGTACAGAAACATCGAGTAAATGAATTCATGAAGCTCCAACAATCCACAGAGCTCCATTACAGCGCACACCGGCGCACTTCTCATATAAGGTACACATTAACAATGTTCCTTAATAAACTGCATTCACCGCAGTTATAAATACGGCCACATACATATGGCCTCATCCAGAAAGACTGCTCCCATCGCAGTACTATTAAATTCATCAAAATACTGGCCTTCTCATGTTTTTTCCATAGAGCTCAATTATAGCATAATGGTGCACTTCTCATAGAAGATGACCATAACGATTTTCCTCAAAAAAGACTACATCTCTCCTTCTCAGCAAAGGCTGCTCCACGGCAGTTGAATAATCATCGTCAGCGCTATCTCTCCTTAGAGCTCAATTATAACATAGTGGTGCACCTCTCATAGAAGATGCACATCCACAATATTCCTCAAAGGACTGCCTACCCAGCAGTCTGCAGTAATATAGCCTGCACAGTATAAATGGCCTTTTAATCTCCTTCACAAAAATGTCTATGGCCTACAAAGTAATGTCTTTAAATCTCAGACTCTCCATAGCGCCTAATTGTAGATTAGTGGTGCACTTCTCTTAGAACGTGCACAATAACAAAATCTCTCAAACCACTGCATCCACCGCAGTTATATATATCAAAGTAAATTCATCACATAATCTAACACATGAAGGAACATTCAATACAAGAAAGAATATTCAACACAGGGAAGAATATTCAATACAGGCCTATTCAAAAATCTCCACCGAGACATACATTGTGAAAAACACTCGAGAGAAAACACCCAGGGTTGACTATCACAGTCAAACGCCTAGAACACACTCAAAACACTAGGCTTGACCGCATCGGTCCACACTCAGAAACAGACTGCGCAGCGGTCACAAATCTCCCCCACAAACAGTCACGAGACTTCGCTGTTCACACAGCTCAGTCCCTTCACGGACTAACCGTGAGCTATTCACAGCTGTACAATACAGAACAACTTCATCTCCCCACTCGAAATGAATAGCGCTCACAACGCTCTTTTTTCTGACTTACAAGACTTCTCGAACATACGAGGAAATTTCAGAATTCAGTCATCTAATAATAAACATGTGCCACAAGCGACGCAACTCTAAATTCACTCTAACCAACTTAGCATACTAAGGATCACTTCCCTTTTGACCTTAACATACTACCACACCACCTGGAGAAAAAAAAATGATTTATCATTTTTTTTTTTAAAAGTACATCCACGAAAAATGAGGGGTCCGATAAGCTCTAATATACGCTTATAACAATATGTTATGGTAAGGTCATAATAACACATCGACAAAAAAATATAAGCAAGTGTACAATACCAAATTATACAAAATAATCAGCTAAGTACACTAAGTAATCAGTTTCAAAGAAATTAAGTATGTTTACTGTAGACCAAGCAGGATACAATAAATAGAAAGTAACAGACAAGATCAAGCAAAAGAAGCATGATCAACACTGAAATCAGCAGTGTAATCAAATAGGAAAAGAAATCAATAAATAATGTGAACCAACTTCTTACATCGAACCGACATAAATGGCTACATCATTCCAAGCCATATAGTTAACGTCACAATACAAAGGAAGGAAGTATAAGAAGTGAACATATACAAATGGAATTAAGTGACACCTAGATAAAACAAAGAAGCATCACCAAAGTATAAACCGCTACTGAAAAAAAAATCACATAGAAAATATGGAATGAGACAAAGAACAATCCGTAAAGGAAGAAGGAAATTCAAGAGATGAATGTATAGACAGATGGCAATAATACACCTTAATAACTATTTCGATCAAAGAAGAGTTGGCCACTCAAAAAGCAGCGGCTGGGAGACTTTATCAGGCCATAAATCGAGGATTCCTCAGCAAGAAAGAGGTTGGTAAGAAAACGAAGATGGCTGTATACCGCTCCACCTATGTCCCAGTCTTGACATATGGATGCGAGTCATGGGCAATGACTACAACCCACAAAAGCCAGATCCAAACCTCAGAAATGAGGTATCTGAGGAAGGTGGTTGAAGTAACAAGAAGAGACATGGTCCGCAACCAGACGATACGTCAAGGCCTAAAATCCCACCCGCTGCAGACCCAAATAGAACAGTCCCAACTAAGATGGTTTGGCCATGTCTGCAGAATGGGAGAAGATCGGCTACCACGACAAGCATGGGAAACAAAGAGCCAGGGATCCAGACCTCCAGGACGACCCAGAGTCCGCTGGGAGGACAACATTAGACAATCTTTGAAGGACCGAGGACTAGAATGGAACCAGGCCAGGAAGAAGACAGCTGATAGAATAGTCCGGCGCTCTCTCTTCCAAACCTCTACACCTCACGGTAGAAGAGGAACGACTAAGTAAGTAAGTAATAACTATTTCGAAAAACAATATATTGTATAAAAACACAATCATGACCGAAAAATCATACAATAACGAGGCGAAGTATATATATAAATATACCATAACACAAAAGCAAGCTATAATAAATAAAGCATAATAAATGATTTAACCAAATTACAAAACTTATTCATAACTAAAATGAATTATCACAGACATCACACAAAAAAGTGCGATATGTAAAAAAAAAATTATCACAATCTCAAAAGAAAAACTTATCAGTATATTTTTCTTTTTTTCTTTCTCTTTTTTTAAACTGGAAATATCAACATATATTATTACACCTAGTTAAGCGCTAGGCACATAAAAAATACAACACTTTCAATAAATACAATACATTTCTCACAAAAAATACAATACACAAATAAGCACCTATAAAAAACCCACTATTAACTCCATACCAATTTGCAAATATAAACATAACATCCTATAAGAACAAGTGTTTAAGTCAGACTTCTAAATTCTTCAAACAAACAACAGTATCTGCTATTTCTGATAATTCTACATATACAGTTTAGTCCCAAAATACCATTTCACAACCCAACAATTACTTCATATAACCTCTGTATATAGAAATATATTAACTAAACATGGAGTCAGATACGAAAAATAAAAAATAAATTTAGTAACCAAAAAAACTCTCTGAAAGCGACTAACGCATATTACTAGCTAATGAGTTTGTGCTTAGTGCTGGCAATCTCATCATGTACAAAACTATCCTAATAATTACTGCTGCAAAATCATATCAATGTTTAGATGAATCAGCTATCATAGCTTCAGACTACACAACATGGTCGAACATAATATGGTCTAAATAAAATAGTCTTCCGACTAGCGTATGAAAATACCACAAATCCACTATATCATTACAAAAATAAAAGATGAGTCACTACAAAGTGATATGTTACAATTCATTGCAATGATAATACGTACAATGTTTTTCAACAATACAATTATGTAAACAATAACTTACTTACTTAGTCGTTCCTCTTCTACCGTGAGGTGTAGAGGTTTGGAAGAGAGAGCGCCAGACTATTCTATCAGCTGTCTTCTTCCTGACCTGGTTCCATTCTAGTCCTCGGTCCTTCAAAGATTGTCTAATGTTGTCCTCCCAGCGGACTCTGGGTCGTCCTGGAGGTCTGGATCCCTGGCTCTTTGTTTCCCATGCTTGTCGTGGTAGCCGATCTTCTCCCATTCTGCAGACATGGCCAAACCATCTTAGTGGGGACTGTTCTATTTGGGTCTGCAGCGGGTGGGATTTTAGGCCTTGACGTATCGTCTGGTTGCGGACCATGTCTCTTCTTGTTACTTCAACCACCTTCCTCAGATACCTCATTTCTGAGGTTTGGATCTGGCTTTTGTGGGTTGTAGTCATTGCCCATGACTCGCATCCATATGTCAAGACTGGGACATAGGTGGAGCGGTATACAGCCATCTTCGTTTTCTTACCAACCTCTTTCTTGCTGAGGAATCCTCGATTTATGGCCTGATAAAGTCTCCCAGCCGCTGCTTTTCGAGTGGCCAACTCTTCTTTGATGCCCCCCTTTCGGTCTATAATAGCTCCAAGATATTTAAAGTGGTCGACCTGCTCCAGGACTGTTACGGTATATGATATTAACGCCGTCTGCTAAAGGTTATCAGACGTGCAATTGTAAAGGTTAAGGCATTTAATATATTGCGATAGATGTTTCAATTATTGAACGCTCCATACACGATCGATTATGACGTGTATAGCGTTGTTTGGGTCACAGTCGGTAACTAAGAAACGCTACCCTTTGTTACTTGACCGCCAAGCTGAATAGCTGCGTTTTTCTAACCTTCCAATTCAATGGCATGATATAGCCATATATATGCATTTTTTGATGGACCAGGGTCAGTCCTAGAACTCTATATGAGAGGAAAATTTATGGAGGTTAGTAATTAACTAGAATCCTCAGAAGGATGAGAATAATCGTCAAATTCATATGAAATATTCAGACTCGCAGTCTCACTGTCGGCAGGTAGCCATGTCTATCTGCTCGTGCATATAGCTGTGATGTTCTGACGACAATACTGCATTGTATCCTTAAACGGACATTGACACGTAAACCAGCAGTCTACGTTATTGATTAATTTATGCATGACTTATATGGACTTATGTTCTACTCCTATTTGAAATGATCATCCTGTGTGTACAACTGTGAATTAAATGTATGGACTCAATGAAATGACTATCAAATCAATCGTATTCCAAGGTTCAAGTATTGTTCGGAATCTTCCACCCCCGCATTCGCTTAATCTTCCATCGAAGGCACGATGCACTATCACTGAATGAAAAAAACTAACATATCAAAGAAAAAACAATGGCCAGAAATTTATAATTGTTTTATTCATATCACATGGAACATTGTTCAGAGCAAACCACCTTGCAACAGTGGTGCCCGGTATGTGGGGACGAAAAACAACCAAAAACCAAAATTTTTTTCATGACTTTCGAATGAAATATTTACGATCAAGTTTCGATCACATGACCATTACGAAGCTGACGTGACGCACGTGATCATGAATAGCAACATGACGTCACTGTTGCATTGTCGCAGTGAAGAAGACATCTTTTCAACGCCTCTCTAGTTCGCTTCAAATTGATCAAGATGCACAAGATGGACTACCGTTGCCTGCCCATCAGGAGCAGACAGTCAAAGGCACAGGCCTAGCTGTTGACGACCTCTAGCACTGATCTAAGCAACGGAAAAGATAAGTCTAGGTGTTTAACTGTTGTTATTGCAAACAGTGCTAACTGAGTCCATGCCCTCTGCCTACATCGGCATGTTTTTACCTATGTTTAATGTACTTTTTGTTGTCTTAATGTGTTGTTAATTCGTGGGAGGTAGGGAGGATGAACCGAAATTAGATTCTGTGGCTCTCACGATGCCTGAATTGATTTCGGTCGTTTCTTAAGGCAGTTAAACGATTGCACTTTTGGAAGCCCCATTGAGGTTTGCCATTGGACTATCTGTCCAAATCTGCTGTCGTTTGACGATTTGTGTTAGCTGTACCGTTCCGTAGATAACTGGTGTATTTTATTCGTACTCAGTTAACAATTTTATTCAGTTTTGTATCATGTTCGTTAACTATTTCGTCCAGACTACTCTCACTATAATTTATTTTATGATTGTTAAATGTTCGTCCGTTATGAGTCCTGTGATGTCATCATTTTTTGCAGTCATTTTTTTTTTTTTGTGTACTTTGAATATTAAGTTGACCTCGGGTCAGACCTTGACCCTTCATTTGGCTTGTGACACTTCCGCTTGTTTTATTTAGTTCATAAATTCATTTTTAATTGTGAAAATGTCTTGTTTGCGTCTTAACATTGTTTTTACCCTTTAGTTGCATCATTGTTTTGTTTGTCCTCATGATATATATTAAATACTACATTAATAATATGATATTATATGCAATAATACACTTGTAATTTAATTTAATTAATTTTTTCTGATATTTAAGGTTAATATGGGACATTGCATAATTATGCAGTGATAGTCCAAGAAAGTAGCACTACAATTTATAAGAGATGCCTAGGGCATAATAATATATTATATATATTGACCAAATAAAATAATCTTATAGTCTACCTTTGAGGTAATAGACCCATTGTATATTATTTAATATACTTTTCTGGTACTAAGAGAGTGACTTAGTACATTGAACAATATAATTACTAGGAATCATACCCAACATTATGGGATATTAAGATTAATTGGGTGAAGTAATTACATAATAGTTAACAGATATCATAACTATTTATGATATAGTTAGTACTTAGATACAATATTGTTACAAAATATTGTCTATTGGTTGAACTTAGACATTAGAGTTCAGTACTATTGTGATTATTTATATTGAATATTTCTAAGTTGAGTAAGTATAATAATTACTCTGAAGCTACTATTGACTATTTTAATCAGTAATTATCAATAATTACTTACAGATAAAAGTCAAAATGCTTACTATAGACCATTTCGTTAAAATTGGTAGGGAATATGGTTATAAATCTCAAGAACTTCGTCAGTTTGCTGAGGCAGAACTGGAAAAACATGAAAGAAAAGAAGCAGAGAAAAAGGCTGCATTAAAGAAAGAGGAAGAGGAACAAAAGGCTGCATTAAAGAAAGAGGAAGAGGAACAAAAGGCTGAATTAAAGAAAGAGGAAGCAGAACGTGAGATGAAGCAAATTGCCAAGGAAAATAGATTAAGAGAAATTGCTCAACAGGAAGAAGAGAATAAATTGAAACGAGAGGAAATTATTTTACAACAAGAAATGGAATTGGCGCGTATTAAATTGGAGACAGCAAGATTACAAGCCCAAAGTGCTGATGCAAACCAGAATAATAACGCACAAAATGGATCATCATCCAGCCAAACTAAACATTTCTACAACTTTAAACTACCCACTCTCAACTTGAACGTGGACGACCTTTCATCGTTCCTGTCACGTTTTGAACAGACTTGCAAAACAAATCATTTGCCTGAAGAGTCATGGGTACTCAAGTTAAATGAATTCTTGGTTGGAGAACCATTGACGGCTTCTCAAAATGCTGACCCATCAATAGCAAATAACTACGGTGCTATTAAGTCCTTGCTTTTACGAAGGTTTCACCTGGACGAAGAACACTGTAGGTTGAAATTTAAGGGAATTTTACCTGAATCTCCAAAAGATTTTGCAGGATTCATTGCGAACATACGCAATACATTTAATAGATGGGTTGAACTGGCAGACGTCAACAAATCATACGACAAATTAGTTGATTTACTACTACGGGATAAGGTATTATCTTCGGTTAGCCAGCCATTTTTTGCATATTTGCAGGAGCGTAAACCAGGTACTATGGACGAGTTAGAAAAAATTTCTTTAAACTACTGTTCGGCACATCCGAATGCAACCATTTCTAACTCCTCATTAAGAGAACCTCTACCTGTGGCGTCTAATATGGCCTACAATCATAATAACAAACAAAGACATCACAGTGTAGACAGAAGCAGGTTCCAAAGAAATCACAATGTTAACTTTCAGAAGGGACATAATAATGATTTCAACAATAAAAATGAGTTCAACAGAGGTAGATCACGAGATAGAAATTATTCACCTCAAACAAACTACCACAATGGTCAACATAACACTAATTATAATCGATCACATACTCCCAATAATAATAGTAACTGGAATGGTAATAATCATGGCTCGAGACATCGAGATAATAGTTACTATAGAGGACGACGAGATAATTCTAACAATTATACTCGGAATCGATCTCATTCTCGGGGATCATCTCATTACAACCATAATACAGGGGCGGCAGTTACAAATAATACTACCCCTATAGCTCAGGTCCCACTTGACAATAATACAACACAGTCTTCTGCTGCATGTTTTGCTATTAATTATAATGTGGCAAATAGTTGCCAAGATTGTAATACTATTTTTCAGAAGGCCAAGGAAACGGTGCTTTTTTTTTTTTTTCGCCCGCTAATACTCGAGGCGAAATCTCAGGTTATTATTTATGTCTAACCTGACATTGATTTTACGTGAGTATCCCTTTATTTATTGTACAGAGACAAATGTCCCTCGCCATTCAGGCAAATACTCGCCGATTTCGGAGGTACCCATTGCAGCTGGGTCGGCTCAGGAGCCGCCAGTCCCTGGTCGATGACACTCCTTCAAATGTTCTCGCCAGGTCTCGAGTTAATCCAGTCCAAATCCCGGTCGACGAAAAATCCTCAAATGCCGTCGCCCGGGTTTGATCCTGTATCACCCGGTCGCCAGAGCGGTGTTGTAACCACTACGCTAGCGCGGCTCCCTGAAACGGTGCTGAATTGTGGACACCTTCATACAGCAGTTGGTCTTTCAGCGAACGATGGCAAGGGTACCCTGATGTTCAATAGAGGATTAGTCAATGGTACGGTGGTCTCAGTTTTAAAAGACTCTGGATCAACAACCATTGGAGTTCGGCAGTCTTTGGTACATCCTAGCTATGCAACAAGGGACTATGTCCGTTGCATGACATTCGGGGGTACTATTGAGTACTACCCCACTGCCATAGTACATGTTAATACACCATTTTTTTCAGGTAATGTCAAGGTGTGCATGCTACAGAATCCATCAGCTGATCTTACATTAGGACGCATACATGGGAGTAAAGATTGCACTCCTAAAGAAATTAATGATTGGGAGAAAAAAAATTTGCATTCTTTTAGCAACGCTAACGCTGTTGTTGATATGGCTACACTTCGTGCCAACAACATAAATACATGTGGCACAGCAGTTTCCAACTTCACTCTCAGTACTATCCTGGAAATTGATGAAGATGATAGATCTATTGGACAACATACTAAGGATATAACTGAAACTAATAAAACTGTTGACGTTGTCAACATTGACAAAAACATTATGAGGAAGAATAATAGGTTAAATAATAATGCTGGACTTAAAAGGAAACATAAAGTTAACACAAATAATTATGATGAAAAAGTTTTTACTTTGCCCAGCAAAGACATGTCTACGACATGTAGGAAACTTAATACCTTTGGTGATGATAGGTATCATCCTCAGTCCAGTCAGGATGATACGACATCCAACAGAAAGACAATGTCGGTGTTGAAAGGGAAGGTTAATTCTTTGACAAAGAATACATATCATCATTGTCCACTATTTCGTGACAATGATACTACATATATTGGGAAAAGTGCGTATTCTCGCACAGTGTTAGTGCGAAATCTGCCGCAGGATACTACATGGCAGGCACTTAGAATTTTTTTTTAATTTTTACAGCAAACGTTAAGTTTGTTCGTCTTCTGCCATCATGCAATGGGCAGAATAGACAGGCGATGGTTACATTTCGTAACAATCGAGACGCTCGTTGGGTAATCGAGCGTGATAATGGTGTTTATTTTCATCACCGTTATCTAAAGTTACAATTAGTACCTGATTCTGCGCCACGCAGATAATGGTGTACGCTCACCCTTTTGTCTTATTTCTTGATGACTCAGCTCTAGTCAGTCATCATTTCTTTTCCTTATTGGTCATTTATTCTTATACGTCTTAGATATCAAGGGACACAAAAAGATATTTCATATTAACATGCTCAAGCAATTTCATACACGTCCTGAACACTTACAGTCAATTTTTCATGAACTAGATGACAACACAGTATCTACTTGTTATTATTCTAACTTATCTGTCATCCAGGAAGAAGAATCTTCTTTTCCTGAGGTACAGTTACCGTTACCGGTACCAGTAGTTCAACCTACTGAATCTTGGCGGGATGTAACCATCTCTTCAACGGTTACACCGCAACAGCGTCTACAGATTGCAAATCTATTACAATCTTATCCAGATGTATTGACCGACGTCCCGGGTCGCACATCGGCTATCAGTCATGACATTACTCTCAATGATGATACACCTATTCGTGTACATCCCTATTCTGTTCCTTTACATTTCCTTGCTAAAACTACTAAGGAACTTGAACAGATGTTGTCTCTGGGAATCATTGAGACTAGTAATTCGCCATTCTCTTCTCCATTAGTGATTGTCCGGAAGAAGGACAATAACATCAGACTATGTGTTGATTATAGAAAATTAAATGCTAAGACTATAGTTGACAGCGAACCACATCCACTTATCGACGACTTACTGCCACGTCTATCCAACGCAACTATATTTAGTAAGATAGACTTAACTAAAGGTTATTGGCAGATACCACTGACCGAAAAGGCTAAGTACTACACCGCATTTTCCACTCCACAAGGTCTATACCAGTGGAATGTGATGCCTTTTGGGCTTGTTAATGCGCCAGCTACCTTCATTCGCCTGATGCGACAAATTTTATCAGGTAGACCAGACGTTATTACATATATTGACGACATATGCTTGTTTAGTTCGTCGTTTGAGGAACATGTTTTGGGACTTAGATATGTTTTCGATACTCTAAGGAATTATCATCTAACTGCTAAACCTACAAAGGTGCAAATCGCGTGTAATGAGATAACCTTTTTGGGACATATCATTGGATCGGGATATATCCGAACGTTACCTAGTACAGTCTCCAAAATTCAAAACATAGCAGTTCCTCAGACGAAGAAACAGGTCAGGAGTTTGTTAGGACTTGTTCAATATTACAGTAGATTCATACCAAACTTGTCATCCATCACGGCTGTATTGTCTTCATTGTTAAAAAAAGACATGCCGGTGAAGGTGACATGGACTGGTACATGCAATGAAACTTTCAACAAAATTATAAATTTGTTCTCGCATGAATCAATTTTAAGACTTCCCGATGCTTCCAAAAGATTTTTCTTACGAACAGATGCTAGTAACTACGGCATTGGTGCATGCCTGCTCCAGAACCATGATGGCATTCTACATCCTACCTTATACATTTCAAGAAAGCTAAAGCCGGCAGAAACATAGTATTCCACAGTCGACAAGGAACTTTTATCTGTGATATGGGCAATAACTAAACTCGAAAAGTTCCTGCTTGGTGCTCCCTTCACCATACAGACGGACCAACGTGCTGTAGCATCCTTGCGTCGATCTAACCATAAAAGCCAGAAACTCGCCAGATATGCAATCATCCTACAGCCATTTGAATTCTCCATTGAACATATTCCTGGCACTGAAAACATTGTGGCGGATGCGTTGTCACGTAATCCTATTGACGACGAATAATCAACATTAACATTCCTAAAACATATCAACTATAAAGGAACTAACCTTGCCTTCAATTTAAACTTTATAAACACTATATGCATCACAGAATTGAACTAAAAGACAATCAAGGTATACATATTGTCATTGAAACTTCGTCTAACGTCCATACACGATATATGAATATTCGTTGAACAATCATGGAACAATATCTGACGACAAGTCGAACTTATTATCCGATGTGCACTTAATTCTTGGATGCTGGGATAAATGACATTTCTTTCCAACGTAAACGTTTGAACATTTTTGCCTAAAAGAATTCATCAGGATCAAGACTACGGATGGATCATCATATCCTATACTAATTAATTAGTTAACTTAACTTCTTAATTGAATTATTATCAATAAAATGAAATGTGAGAAAAAAAAATGAAATGAAAGAACAAAAAAGGAAAACGAAATATAAAAAGAAGAAATTATGAAAAGAGAAAATAAATCTCACACAAGTATTAAATTAATATTTTTTTTTAATGTACCTATACATTATTTAGTTAGTTAAATTAGATAGTTATTATTCACTAACACTTAACACACACAATTAAGTTAAACTTATATTCGAATTTCTTTCTATTTCTTCTCACTTATTTTGTCTTTTCTTCTCTCATAACATCGCGTTACATTAGAACCTTAATAATTTAACTCTTAGTTTAATTAATTAATTTAATGTTAATTAGTCAAATTAATTCCTATATGACATACTAATACGACAGACCTTACTTTAATTTAATTCTATCATTCACTGTTAACATTGGACATTTTATTTAGTTGATATAATAATATGTATAATTGATATATAATATGATTAATGTTAGATGACTATGACAAATAGTTAGTTGACATGACCGCAACACGGTTCTACTCAGAACATTGTCGGCCATATGTCACAATTGTGTTAAATTTTTTTTTGAAAAATTGTTAAGTCGGATAGATCTTGAAAAAAAAATCTATCGATTTTTTTTTCCCCGGTGTACAGGGAATTGTTACGGTATATGATATTAACGCCGTCTGCTAAAGGTTATCAGACGTGCAATTGTAAAGGTTAAGGCATTTAATATATTGCGATAGATGTTTCAATTATTGAACGCTCCATACACGATCGATTATGACGTGTATAGCGTTGTTTGGGTCACAGTCGGTAACTAAGAAACGCTACCCTTTGTTACTTGACCGCCAAGCTGAATAGCTGCGTTTTTCTAACCTTCCAATTCAATGGCATGATATAGCCATATATATGCATTTTTTGATGGACCAGGGTCAGTCCTAGAACTCTATATGAGAGGAAAATTTATGGAGGTTAGTAATTAACTAGAATCCTCAGAAGGATGAGAATAATCGTCAAATTCATATGAAATATTCAGACTCGCAGTCTCACTGTCGGCAGGTAGCCATGTCTATCTGCTCGTGCATATAGCTGTGATGTTCTGACGACAATACTGCATTGTATCCTTAAACGGACATTGACACGTAAACCAGCAGTCTACGTTATTGATTAATTTATGCATGACTTATATGGACTTATGTTCTACTCCTATTTGAAATGATCATCCTGTGTGTACAACTGTGAATTAAATGTATGGACTCAATGAAATGACTTATCAAATCAATCGTATTCCAAGGTTCAAGTATTGTTCGGAATCTTCCACCCCCGCATTCGCTTAATCTTCCATCGAAGGCACGATGCACTATCACTGAATGAAAAAAACTAACATATCAAAGAAAAAACAATGGCCAGAAATTTATAATTGTTTTATTCATATCACATGGAACATTGTTCAGAGCAAACCACCTTGCAACAAGGACCTGTTCTCCCAACTTAATCTGATGTTTTATTTCTTCTCGTGATATCACCATGGATTTTGTTTTAGAGCTGCTTATGACCATCCCTCTCTTCTCCAGCTCTTCCTTCCAGACTTGCAGGTTGGATTGGAGATGTGTCTCTGATTTAGCAATCAGGACAACATCATCAGCAAATGCTAGCTCTGAAATACAGACCTGTCTCATCTTCCAGTACCCCACTGAATACTTTCTTTCTTGTTCTCTCCTTACATGCCTTGATGACATCGTCCATGAGAAGTATGAAAGTAAACAATAACACAGAGTACAAATAATGCATAAATATGGACATACACAATATCCAATACAACATTATACAATGCAATCATATTATACTATACAATAATACATTATCCTTAAAACAAAATTAAGTATAAGAACCACTATAACAATCTTGAACCAACTCCTAAAGAAAAAAATAAAATTAATAGGTCACAACTCCGTCTTTCATTGATAGTATCCTATAAACCGCACGGGGTAACGTCATACAATACTGGGTCAACAGGCTGGCTGGGCTGCGCTTGATTGGGCACACGGTCATAAGGTGACCTACATTCCTCTCATCGCCAATAATAACATCGGAGCGATGATTCTTAACGCAAAGCTGAATGCTGTCAGAAATACAAATGATAATTCCTATTTTAATCAACTGTGAGATTTATTAAGGTAAACGGAAAAGTAACTACACAATTACCCAACACTTGTGGCAGTGAAAAACATCTGGTTTCTATATGATGCCATCAAGTCTTCCCACGTCTCATAGTATACTACATAGAAGGTTAGGAACAACCTGACCAAAAATGAAGGTCACTACAGCAGAGCTGAAATAAAGTTATGCACTCACAAAACGAGATACTTTCTCGAAATCAAAACATAACAACTGTAGTACTTGAGACATTATTACTTATTGTTACTTTCTTTCTGGACAATAACTTTGGGCTTTAGTTGCGCAAAGTTAATCTGACGATTTGTAGTAACATTTGTGGAGATATTATATCTCTTACTATGTCCCCTATTGTGCCTTTTGTTCTGACTAGAACTGCAGTTAGCATTGTTATGCTTACTATCTCTCCTATGATAGAAATATCTTGTAAATGAATCTTGTTGACTCTTAGAACAATCATTATCCGATTGATAATCTTTAATGTAACTATTTCTACCATAATTTCCTAACTTTTCAGTTTCAAAATTGTGAATTCTGTTAAACTGTCTTTGGTTTCTAGGAGAGGAAAAACTACCATTTGAATGATTCCCTTGGTACTTTCCAACAATAGGGTTATTTCTTTTACCAAAACTTTTTTTATTCCTTTCTGGAGCAACATGCTTAACAAATTGACCAGTACTAGGGATAACAGAATCCTTATAGTTATCAACATAATGTGGATTATTTTTGGAATAAGTAACACTAGATTTATTCCTTGATATCAATTTATCAGGATTTACGTCATTAAAATAATAGTTAGTCTTTTGAACTTTGGCTTGACGTTTCTTACAGTATTTATCGTTATTAGAATTCCCCCTGTTGGTCTGACGCCAAGAGTCATTAATCTTAGACGCAGCGTCTTCCGTACGTGGGAAATTGTATTTGCCACGCAGGGACTTATGTCCATCATGTTCAATTTTCGTCTCAGCAAAGAGTGTATAGGGCTGACTCCTTGCTTGTTTCACTCGTTGATAAACAACCTTCTTTCTACCATTGTCAACATTGACAGTACACAAACCCTTGATGCCTAAAACAACATCCACTAAACCATCCACCCTTCTTCTTAGTTCAGTAATTTCCACAATATTAAGAGAGATCTCTTGGATTAGTTCTTTATTTAAGTTATCACATGTCATAACTTTGCATCTCTCTTCTGTCAGTAACTTCTCAACCTTAATCGTTTTCTTTTTCTGCACCGCTAACTCTTCTAATCTCTCCCTATCATCCTTTTCTTTATTAGCCCTCAACTGATCCAAGTCCCTCTGAAGTTCCTCAGTGTCACTATCATGGCTATCTACAAGCTCCTGACTCTTCTCGGGAGATACCAAATATTCTTCTTTAAGTCGACGACCGGAGTTCGCACTGTCACCTAATAAATCAGTAAGTGTTTCATTACATAAGTCTTCACATTTCTTGGCGTGAACTTTTAATTTCTCATATATAACTGTCTTTTCTCGCACTTCTCGAGTGAGATTACCTATTATGCTATTCTTATGTTCTATCTGAACTTCCAAATCTTTGACTTTACTGCACGCAGAGTCTAAAGCTGTTTTTACACTAGCAAGCTCCAAGTTTGATTTATGTAATTTACTTGTGAGTTTAGACATTTTTTCTTGTAATTTATTCTTTTCAGCACTATCCTGCAAAAACTTAGCCCTCTCCTGTAGAGCACTCTGTTTACTTTTCTTTATTCGGTCCTTCTCTTCTAATTCCATTTTCTGCTCATCAGGAATGCCGTTGTGGATTATTTTGCATATACTTTGCACTATATGTCCGTGTTCAACATCCCTATACTGATACAAAAACACACGAAGGTGTCGCAGCAAATTCACCAAATCCTTAGCCATTACCAATGTATGATCAAACCGAAAATTATCTTCAGCAAACCACTCTAGGGATCCTGACGCATTCAACAAAAAATCGTCCAACACCCATGCTTCAAGTCGTGGGCCTCTCAATCCTTCATTATCCCTACCATCCACGAATGCATACCTCAACATAGGTCTCATATCGCCTTCATCCATATCACAATCCATGGTGATTCAATCACCGAATGTACTAGATGTATATATCACTTATAATTCTAACACGATTATGTTACTTAACCATCAATCAATTATGCACTAAATCTTGTAATAATACGCTATCAACATGAAGTACTCACTAGAACAAATAATAATAACCGGAAGGCCTGACAACATACATAGAGAGACACAGTTTTCCACAACAAAGAACCACTTATCTTGTAAATAGAAAACCGTCCCGTCTTTTCCCGCTACAACCGATGGGCATCAAATAACACCAGCAAACTCCCATGTTGAAAGATACAGGAACAGGTACACAATCGTCGTCAACTGTCACCTCTGGTACTTGACACAGTATGAAACAGAAAACTTGAATGCTGCAAATATGTCATAGGGAAGCATGTAAACATTAGACACCTCACCGTGTCACCGATTTCAGGTCACGAGCGAAACCAAACTGTCTGTGAGCAATGCAGGCGTCAATAAGACTTGAGATGTTTATCAATGATTCATTTAGATTGGAACATAGCACACTTGACATAGATGAATGTCATAGTTATTTGTTCCTCAATGAAACTTGTCCACTAAATCATACTGTCATATCTAGACTGGCCCGTAGGCATAGAAGACGGCCAACACAGGTAAATCCGAACTGTGTTCTAAATCCAAGCCCCGCCCACACAGGGCTAACTACTGTTGCCGATGAGAGAACTTCTTAGTACATACGCCACACAAGGCTATTTATAAATATGCTCGAGATCCCGTAGTAAATGTTACAACACGAATGTCATGGGCCTCACGCCCGTAAAGCTGGCACACCACTGATAACAACGAGAAATTATAATATCCTGATAATAGATGATAGGGTCTACATGTGGATTATATATTAATAGTTGTATGTATACGCCCACACAGAGCTATAATAAATATGTTATTACTGTCACTGCCTGGACTGTTCAAAGTAAGTGTGTACTGGTGTATTCATTCATCACAGTAACACATAGGAATCATGGATCGTTGAACTACCGTTGACGTTTCATAAATAGTTTATTCACGTATCAACATAGACGACGACATAGACAAAATACAGCATAAAGTACAGAAACATCGAGTAAATGAATTCATAAAGCTCCAACACCCCACAGAGCTCCATTACAGCGCACACCGGCGCACTTCTCATATAAGGTACACATTAACAATGTTCCTTAATAAACTGCATTCACCGCAGTTATAAATACGGCCTCATACATATGGCCTCATCCAGAAAGACTGCTCCCATCGCAGTACTATTAAATTCATCAAAATACTGGCCTTCTCATGTTTTCTCCATAGAGCTCAATTATAGCATAATGGTGCACTTCTCATAGAAGATGACCATAACGATTTTCCTCAAAAAAAGACTACATCTCTCCTTCTCAGCAAAGGCTGCTCCACGGCAGTTGAATAATCATCGTCAGCGCTATCTCTCCTTAGAGCTCAATTATAACATAGTGGTGCACCTCTCATAGAAGATGCACATCCACAATATTCCTCAAAGGACTGCCTACCCAGCAGTCTGCAGTAATATAGCCTGCACAATATAAATGGCCTTTTAATCTCCTTCACAAAAATGTCTATGGCCTACAAAGTAATGTCTTTAAATCTCAGACTCTCCATAGCGCCTAATTGTAGATTAGTGGTGCACTTTTCTTAGAACGTGCACAATAACAAAATCTCTCAAACGACTGCATCCACCGCAGTTATATATATCAAAGTAAATTCATCACATAATCTAACACATGAAGGAACATTCAATACAAGAAAGAATATTCAACACAGGGAAGAATATTCAATATAGGCCTGTTCAAAAATCTCCACCGAGACACACATTGTGAAAAACACTCTAGAGAAAACACCCAGGGTTGACTACCACAGTCAAACGCCTAGAACACACTCAAAACACTAGGCTTGACCGCATCGGTCCACACTCAGAAACAGACTGCGCAGCGGTCACAAATCTCCCGCACAAACAGTCACGAGACTTCGCTGTTCACACAGCTCAGTCCCTTCACGGACTAACCGTGAGCTATTCACAGCTGTACAATACAGAACAACTTCATCTCCCCACTCGAAATGAATAGCGCTCACGACGCTCTTTTTTCTGACTTACAAGACTTCTCGAACATACGAGGAAATTTCTTAAAGAATTCAGTCATCTAATAATAAACAGGTGCCACAAGCGACGCAACTCTAAATTCACTCTGACCAACTTAGCATACTAAGGATCACTTCCCTTTTGACCTTAACAATCTCCTTGACATGGATCCGATTAGCCGTTGGATCTGTTGTTGTGGGATGGCTGCCCACTATTCCCGCAGTGCAAGAGACAACTGTCGGAGATTGGCTGGAGCCACGTCTCGCTGGCGGAGTCGTCTGTCGAGTTTATCCCATAAGTGTTCTATGGGGTTCATGTCTGATGACATGGCTGGCCACGGAATGATCTGGAAGTTGATGTCAGCGAGGAAATGGGTGGTGAGTTGTGCCACATGTATCGTTGGGCATTCAGGCGTCCTTCAATTTGCACCAGGTCACTTCTTCCCATGAAGTTGATCGCCCCCCACATCAGTACATCTCCACCACCATGTGGAGGAGCCTCATCAACGCTGTTCTGGGCGTAGTGCTCATGGACTCTGCGGTAAACTCTGCTCCGTCTATCGTGTCGCTGGAGCACAAAAAATGATTCATCACTAAACCAAACCCGTCTCCAGTCATTCTTAACGGTCCATTGACGATGCTGATTCGCCCACTGCAGTCGGTTCTGGCGTTGCCGGTCCGTAAGAACAGGACCTCTATAGGGTCTTCTAGCCCAAAGACCAGAGTCGTGCAGTCGGTTCCTGACCGTTCGATCTGAAATTCGACGAGCTGCTGACATTGACTGGACTATGGAGGACGCAGATGCAAGTCGATTCCTGAGGTGACGCAGCCGTATGAAGCAGTCTTCGGCAGGAGTTGTGACTCTATGTCTTCCACTGCGCGGCCGGTCTGCCACTGAGCCAGTTTCTTGAAATCGCCTCCAAAGGCGACTAATGGTGCTTCTAACCACATTAAATTGTCTGGCCACTACACTTTGTGACTGTCCAGTCTGTAAACGTCCAATGATGATGAGTCGTTGTGCTGTAGTGAGATGAGCCATACTTGCGCATTGAATTTTCAACTGAATTTATTCGAGGAGCGTCAATCTTTTATAGGCATTCAATAATATGGTCAGAGAGTTTTGTGTTCAGGAAGTTTCATGGAATTCTCATGAACCTGTCACGAGTTATTGTCAAAAATGTTGTTTTGACCTTGACCTCTTTCATGACCTCACGAATCATGAGGTGAGTACAATTCAGGTAACCACGAGAAGTTAATGACCAGGTGGACACAGTCGATAGGTTGACTGATGTCCAATCAGCGAATATCTTTTATAAAAGTAACACCCAAAAAGTTGCGTTTCTTTTTTTGAATAGTATAAATACGTTTGTTTTAAGCGGCGCACCCTGTGCGCCACGCACCTGCTCTTGCGAAGAAACAAAACGCGCCGGAGGGTTATGATTGAAATACCGGGACCGCAACTCAAATTTTTTTTTAAAAATAGGTGTTTGCTACTTTCCTTAGTAGCACGCCCCTTTCAACCGTCTACCATATACATGGAGCTGTTGGTTATATCAGGACGTTACTATCAATGTAAATACGTTTGTTTTAAGTGGCGCACTCTGTGCGCCACGCGCCTGCTCTAGCGAAGAAATGAAACGCGCCTGCCAGAGGGTTAAGTGTTAAAATGTGTTAGGTTTACCATTTTTATTCACTATAATTCCCTAGCGTTTAAAACTAGTGATATAACCTAACGCATAGATATTTCTTGCCAGTCGTTCTGAGTAATGTAATTTCAAACACCTCATTTTTCTTACACAAGGAGATACGGCTTAGCTGACTGAGATTATTAAGTGTGACGGATGAATGACCAAATAGAATTCGCATTATATTTCATTGTGTGAAATTAAATAAGTGACTAGAGTTAATGTTATGTGACTAAACAATATACGCCGACAAATAGCTAGTAGTGACAGGCAATTGTTGTTAAAGTGCGCGTATGGATAAAGTAAATAATAATTGACTTTGTGCGCTGTGCATTTTCTCGTGGGCAATAACGGGGGAGGGCACATACCTTTTTTTCCCCGACATGCTATAGCGGAAAACTTACGGGTGGATAGGATAGTAGCAGTTTTTTTAAATGTTCTTTTCTTCCTTATCTAGCACATGATCAAAACCAGCGGCCAGCGGTCTAACATTACCAGTACCATGATAGGAAACTCTTTACAGAGCGATACAACAGGAAGCAATCTGATCATCAGAAGAAGTCCCCCCGTCCGACAAGTGTTTCGGCCCTATATACTCCTTTACGCTCTAAGGGGGGCGGGCCCACTTGGGTCATGACTCCCAAGCGTCTCAGCTTCCTGTTGTCTTGCATCGAAAATGAACCCATTTCACTTATGGTAGCAACTTTAAATTCCACAACTCCGCCAGCCGTGGAGGCAATTGTGAAAGTAACAAAGAGAAGACAAATTATTCCGTTCGTTCCGTCGCACACACTGAGACACCAGCGCGAAGTCAACGAGTCGCCACTGCGCGTTCCCCACTGGACTTTTGATACTGACACCCCTTATAGTATACACCGCTTGTCGCCCCTGAGTCGCAGCCCGTTCACTAGTCCACCACAAACCTCAGCGTATTGTGGACTTAGAAAAATTCCTGGTGTTTTCTGTACCGCAGCGTTTATTGTTACGATCTCCATTCCCCATTGCGGTTGTTCCACAGCCAGCCTGATGCCTTTTCGGCAGTTTCACTAAGCCTCTTCAGGGCCCTTGTTCTCAACTGTCCCCTCAGCCCCAACAGTTTCAATAGATCATACACTGATGCAGCCACAAGCCCTCTTGCGCCCACTTCAACAGCCATGACCCTTGCAGTGAACCCATCGTGTCTCAGATCCGCGGCCAGATCACTATACTTGGCCGCTTTGAACGAATGTTGCTCATCTAATCTGGATTCAAATGGCACGGTCAGTTCAATCAGTATGACCTGAAGTGTTGCTGCAGAGTGAAGCACTATATCCGGCCGTCTCCGCGATTTTCGGATACTCTCTGGATATGCCCCTCGTCCAGGTAGGTCTACCGCCATCTCCCAATCATTTGCACAATCAAGAAGAGATGGTAAACTGCTACCAGGTTTATTCGGTTTGGGGTGTGCTGACTTTCCTGCCCTCAGAAAGTATGTGTTTGCGGTGTCTGGCCGGACTTTGCTATTCGCCTTCATTCTTGCCAGATCTATTGTCGCAGCAAGCTCATTTAGCACTTTGTTATGGCGCCAAGTGTATCGCCCTTGCCCTAATGACACCTTACACGCTGAGAGCACGTGTTCAAGTGTCTGCCTCCCCTGGCACAGGGGGAACTGCTCATCATCCGACTTTCCCCATTTCACAAGGTTGGTGGCCGACGGCAGCAGGTCATACAGTGATCTGACAACGAAGCTGAGCCTAAGAGGTGCCATATGCCATATATCATTCCATGTCAAGGACCTCTGCAGGGCTCCTTCCCATGTAGTCCATTGGCCTTGTTGGACCTGCTGCACTGCTTTTTGCAACCTCTTATCATTCTCAGCTTCTCGTATCTCCTGAACTACCATGTCTCTGCGCTCCCTGCTTGATGCCTTGGACCACCAGCGGATGTCTCCATGACCAAATCCCCGTCTATTCGTTTGTGTGTATCCGATTACCTCCCTCAGTTTGAGTGATTCTTGGGCAGCATCAACAGCTTCTTCCACTTTCCACTTCCTTCCCGTTTTCAGTGTGGGCTGAATGGACTTAACCACGTCATCAGCTGACTCGCGTAGCGTCATTGCAAGCCTTGCCTTTCCAACTTTGTACTCTTCAACAACTGACTTGAAAGGAAGCAGAAGTTTTGACTTTTTGCAGTACAGTGCTACATCTGACAGACCTGGTGGTACTCCTAGCCATTTTCTCATGAACTTGTTGACCTTCTGCTCTATGGCTTCCACTGTACTTGTGCTTATTTCATATATAAGCAGTGGCCACAGCAACTTTGGTATCATCATGAACTGGAGGCACCACAGTTTGAACTTCCCCAGGAGTCTGCTTTGGTCTATGATCTGTAGCCCTCTGACTGCCATATCTATTGTCGGTTGCACTGCCTTTGAGTCTTTTAATGAGGCATCGTACACCCTGCCAAGACTTTTAACAGGTTCCTCAATGACAGTAGGGATTCTTTGGTTGGAAACCGTGAATATGACCTCTGCTATCTTCCCTTTCCTGACTGATAGGCTTCTCGACTTCTTGTGTTTGAAGCTCATTCTGCACCAGCTGACTAGTTCATCCAGGCGTGCTAACATCCTCCGGGCCTGATGTTCATCTGATGTCAGAATTGTTGTGTCATCCATGAATGTTTTGAGCGGTGGCATGAGACACATTAAAGACAAGAATGGGAAACTGCTCAGCAATATACAAGAGCAAATGAAGAGGTGGACAGAATATTTTGGGGACCTTCTCAATAGACCAGCTCCACAAAACCCGCCGGACATCCAGCCAGCAGAAGAAGAGCTACAAATTAACGGTGAAAGACCAACGAAAGAAGAAATAAAGAAAGCCATAAAGCTTCTAAGAGAGGGAAAAGCGTCTGGACCTGATGGCATTCCAGCAGAGGCCATCAAAGCAGATATCGACACGGCTACAGAGATGTTATATAAATTACTTGGTAAAGTCTGGGAAAAGGAAGAGATACCAGCAGAATGGAAGGAAGGATATCTGGTTAAGTTGCCTAAGAAGGGAAATTTACAAGAGTGCACAAATTATAGAGGAATAATGTTACTATCAGTGCCAGGAAAAGTATTAAACAGGATTATCCTTGAGAGATTAAAAGAGTCCATAGACAAGAAACTAAGAGATGAACAAGCAGGTTTTCGACAAAACAGATCATGTACAGACCAGATAGCCACTTTGAGAATAATAGTTGAACAAAGTCTGGAATGGAATTCACCACTATACATCGGATTTGTGGACTACGAAAAGGCGTTTGACAGTGTGGACAGAGAGTCGCTTTGGAAATTGATGAGGCATTATGGAGTTCCCCTGAAGATCATTAATTTAATAAAGAAAACATATGAAGACATGACATGCAGAGTTCTTCACGAGGGACAGCTTACAGAACCGTTTGGGATATGAACAGGAGTGCGACAGGGATGCCTCTTGTCTCCATTTCTTTTCTTGCTGGCAATAGATTGGGTTATGAGATCATCGACAACACACAACAGAAATGGAATCCAGTGGACTCTCACTAAGCAGTTGGATGATCTGGATTTTGCTGATGACTTGGCTCTTCTGTCCCATAACCGTAATCAGATGCAGGACAAATTGAAAACACTCGATGAGAGGTCACAGCAATTGGGTCTGAAAATACACAGGGAAAAGACAAAAATAATGAGAATAAATGCAGATAATGATAACAGGGTTGAACTTGAAGAAACACCAATTCAAGATGTAGAATCATACACATATCTTGGCAGTAATATAGACAAAGTTGGAGGGACAGACGGCGATATCAAATAAGAATACAAAAGGCAAGAGGAGCTTTCATTGCATTGGGAAATATATGGAGATCAAGAGAAATAGGATCCAACACGAAAATAAGAATCTTCAACTCAAATGTGAAGTCAGTCCTATTGTATGGCTCGGAGACATGGAGAACAACAAAGACAACAACCAAAAAGCTACAGACTTTCATAAATGGGTGCTTGCGTAGAATAGAGGGATTAAAATGGTATGACAAGGTTACCAACGTGGAACTGATGACAAGAACTAGACAAGTGCCAGTGGAACAAGAGTTGAGAAGAAGACGATGGCGATGGATAGGACACACACTGAGGAAACCTGTTGATAGCATTACAAGACAGTCCTTGTTCTGGAACCCCCAGGGCAAGAGAGGCAGAGGAAGACCAAGAAGTACATGGAGAAGAGCGTTGGAAACAGAGGTGAAAATGATGAGGAGAACAAGGAAAGAACTTGAGATGATGGCACGGGACAGGAGGACTTGGCATGTGTTTGTTGAAGGCCTATGCTCCTTTGGGAGTGGAGGGTTATGAATGAATGAGACACATTCCACCGAGCTTTGGACCTATAGCCATTCCTTCAGCCGCATTGAGGATTACCTGCATAGCCATCACGAATAGTATCGGAGAGATGGTACATCCCATCGCAATTCCAACTTCAAGGCCAATCCACTTTGTTGTGTACTCTCTGGTTGAAAATCTGACAGCAAACCCTGCGAAATACAGCTTCAGCATTGCTGCAATCTCTTGTGGAACATGATACATTTCTAGGGCCTGCCACAACATCTGGTGTGGAACGGATCCATAAGCATTCGCTAAATCCAACCAGATTACATGGAGGTTTGTTCTGTCAGACTTTGCCTTTTGGATTGCTTCCCATATCATTGTGGCATGCTCTAGACATCCTGGTGTACCTGGGATACCTCCTTTCTGAATGGTAGTGTCAAAGTACCCATTTGCCAGGAGGTATGTAGTGAGTCTTTTCGCCATCACTGAGAAGAATATCTTCCCTTCCACATTGAGTAGTGAGATTGGCCTGAACTGACTGATGTCTGTGGAATTTTGCTCCTTCGGGATGTAGACTCCGTTCGCCTTTCTCCATTTTTTGCTTACAAGCAGGGTTTTCCACGCACTCTTCAGTAAACGAAGCAGTCGTTTGAGCACCTCAGGGCATCTCTTATACACCACATATGGAACACCATTAGGACCTGGAGCTGACTTGCATCGAGCTTTCTGGACAATGCTTTCTACCTCTTGCATCGTTGGGGGCTTGGTGTTAAATTCAGCTCCTGGCTTACTCGGCCATTTAAGGCCTGCCATGCTGCTGAGCGGCTCATCTTTGCGACCATCTGAATATGTCATTCCAAGGTGTTCTTCCAGGTCTTCTTTCCTGATGTTTAGCGTACCCGACCGTGGCTGCTCAAACAGTTCTTTGGCAAACTTGAAGGGCTCCCTGAAGAATCTTTCCCTATCCATTCGAGTCTTCCTTTTCTTCCTGCACAACCTTTCTGCTCTACAAAGGGCATTATGTTGGCCTTTCAGGTGCTCCCAAACCTGTCGTAACCCTTCCTTCTCTGCGGCAACTGCGTTTTTGAACAGTTTTCGGGCATGCTTCTTCTGTTTTCTGATTTCTTCTATTTTAATTTGTCTTCTGCTTTTTCTTGTGGGTTACTTTCCCTTGCCTCCCTCACTCCGAACACTTTGCGACAGTGCAGATATATTATGTCGCCGAAGATTTCCAGCTTCTTCTCCAAAGTTATCTGCTTCAGGTTGTTATCCAACTCTTTTGCCAAGGCTTCGTCCAGCTGTTCCCAAAGCCCTTTTGCACTGGCGGGTGGAAACTTGATTGCATCTCTCTTCCCGTCCAAGAAGTGTGTGAGATCATCATCAGGCAGATCAACTTGAATGTACTCAGCACTGTGGATTGACTCCTGGCTGCGTTCTTCTAACGTCTTATCCGTCGAGACAGAGCGCTGTTGATCTCCCCCTGATGACCTCCCACACTCCTTTTTCGTTCTGTGGATTTTCATTCCTCTCTGAGTAGAGAATTCCCTACCACAGGCACATGGAAACTCCAGCCGTTGTTCAGAGCTCGAAGTCCATGTAACGGGTCTGGTCGATTCCAATGAGGCGCCTGTGGATTCATCATTCTCCCCCCCTTTCGGTGAATCCTGGGGGCATCTATCGTTTTTGGGTTCTATAGCAATTGAATACAGCTTACGGGGTGCTAACCCGGTCAGCCGGTTTCTAGTCTTTCCCAGTGTCATCTGTCTTTCCAGAAGTCAATCGGTCTTTTCCCGACTGTCACTGGTTTGACCATGTAACTATGATAGGAAACTCTTTACAGAGCGATACAACAGGAAGCAATCTGATCATCAGAAGCAGTCCCCCCGTCCGACAAGTGTTTCGGCCCTATATACTCCTTTAAACTCTAAGGGGGGCGGGCCCACTTGGGTCATGACTCCCAAGCGTCTCAGCTTCCTGTTGTCTTGCATCGAAAATGAACCCATTTCACTTATGGTAGCAACTTTAAATTCCACAACTCCGCCAGCCGTGGAGGCAATTGTGAAAGTAACAAAGAGAAGACAAATTATTCCGTTCGTTCCGTCGCACACACTGAGACACCAGCGCGAAGTCAACGAGTCGCCACTGCGCGTTCCCCACTGGACTTTTGATACTGACACCCCTTATAGTATACACCGCTTGTCGCCCCTGAGTCGCAGCCCGTTCACTAGTCCACCACAAATCTCAGCGTATTGTGGACTTAGAAAAATTCCTGGTGTTTTCTGTACCGCAGCGTTTATTGTTACGATCTCCATTCCCCATTGCGGTTGTTCCACAGCCAGCCTGATGCCTTTTCGGCAGTTTCACTAAGCCTCTTCAGTGCCCTTGTTCTCGACTGTCCCCTCAGCCCCAACAGTTTCAATAGATCATACACTGATGCAGCCACAAGCCCTCTTGCGCCCACTTCAACAGCCATGACCCTTGCAGTGAACCCATCGTGTCTCAGATCCGCGGCCAGATCACTATACTTGGCCGCTTTGAACGAATGTTGCTCATCTAATCTGGATTCAAATGGCACGGTCAGTTCAATCAGTATGACCTGAAGTGTTGCTGCAGAGTGAAGCACTATATCCGGCCGTCTCATTATTATTACTTTGGGTCTTCTATTGTTGGACCTGTTCGGTCCTCTTTCTTCATTCAGAGTGAGAGATAGAAACAGTAAGATTAATTGTAACTAGACGGTACATTACCCAGAATTATTTATCCCATTTTTCCAGCCCACTGGGCATGCGAAAGAACATATATTCTTGACCTTTGACAGCAGTAGCAACTGAGTGATCCAGAAAACTACGCTGTTTCAAAATCGGCACTCACCATAAGAGCCAGCCAATAGGATTTACCATCATTATCAGTTTTTACATATTGTAACATTTGTCTTAGCAACCAGATGCTTGACAATACAGGAATTACTTTTCTCCTTTTGCAACTGTGAACGTCCCGAGAACGTCTTGCTTCAGTAACTATTTGCGGTGACACAGGATTCATCCAGGAAAATTAAACCACCAAATTTGGGCGTCCACCTTGTAGTTATTATTCGGTATAAAGGCTGGACTGGGGCCATATTTGGGCAACCCACCTGACAGTCGAGGTTCAGACTATTGTAGTTTTTCAAGGGATACCAACACCCGATTAGGTAAGCAAGAGTGTTTGTGGCCACATTTTACAGAGTGAGAAATAGAGAGAGTGAATATTTTCCTTTGTTACAATCACTGTACTAATAATTTTCTTTATTTCGCTAAACTGAGTACTTTACTGAGTAGAAATTTAGTGGGGGACTTGTTCTTCATAGTCTATTCTGTAACGTAGAGTTTATCTTTGACCTTCGGGTTATTAACTTCTTTTGGGATCCTTTCTCAACAAGGGGAGGGCACGTATTCAGTTATTTTCATATATCTGTAAACTTGATTTATTTGATTTCTCTATATATATATTTGATGATGTAAAAAGTTTAATGATAATAAACAACAAAAAGGAACTTACATGTGTGTGTTGGTCAGACCCATACCCAATTAACCATAGTTTTTTTCACGTTTTGTGTGCCTTGTTGTCACATAATTGTGTGTGGATGTGTCTAGTTAAACTTATCTTTATAGAGATAAGGGGTTGGAAAAGCGTCTTACATTACAATATAGTCGTATAGATAGGCTGGACTATAGAAACTATTCAGTCCAGAGACAACTTTTTCTACTTTACTATTCACTCGTGAAATCTATTTCTACATCTTTATTCTCACCTATTTACCACTATCACCTCTGCTCAGACGGGACCATAACTATTTTCTAACCTATCTAAAAATATACGACATCTACCCAGCTGTAAATGGGAATGTGACTCTGCTCTCGAGTTAGGGAAAACAAAGGCAGCACGGAAGGTAGCTGGTCACCACACATCTCAGAGATGGTGGTCACCACACATCTCAAAGCTGGACCTAATATAGTGAAGTCTCTAACACGCCTGTGGCAGTATCTACTATGGGACGACCTTTACCTTTTATCAACTCTGAGCTAGATTTTTCGTATCAGCCACACTTCAAAATGTCATGATCAAAATGTCATGATCAAAATGTCATGATCAAAGATAGAAAATACACACCAAACTTGCCGCTCAAATGCACTGCTATTTTAAAATATTATCACTGGCTAAAACCTAACTGAAATAAACAGTCCTAATATAACGAACTGTTAGGTAAAAAAAAAAAGGTAAAGGATCCTGTTACACGCTCAATAAGGCATATTGGGAATATGGTATTAGGCCCATATTTTCTTAACCATCTGCACATTATGGGTGGTGTGGTCAGCATCACGTCGGCCGTCTTAACTGTTGCGCACATATTTTTTGGCGCACGGACTACGCATACCATGTAAAATGTTTTAATTGTCTGATAAAGATATATTCATCTTTGAATGCATGTTTTTGGTCTTGAGGGACGGAACTCAGATTAGGCAATAAGTATTCATTCTGTGAGTTATCGCTCTTTGTAGCGTTCTTAAAAATGGAACTCGGCGGAGGAATTTAGACTTACTTGAATCTATTCTGTGTTTGGTTAGGAATAGATTGTTCTTGCTTCAGAATGTCTATGGCCCGAATCTATGTAGGACGAGTATGTCTTATATCTTGATATCTTAGTATGTTTAAGTGGAACTATTTGTTAGGGGGTCAGGTGTTTTCGGCGGATGAAGATAGGTTAGAGAGTCCTTCGGTTGTCAAAGTCTATGGCGGGAAGTCATGTCGTAGAGATGACCAAGAGTTTGTGATCTCTTTAAGTTATCCTGGGGACGAAGATAGTTTCTTCCAGGATCGTTTAGTCTATGAGTTCCCCAGTTGTGATTCTATAACGCCGGGAGAGCGTTTTGTGCTTGCTTGTGTATTTCTTATGTCAAGGTAAAAAAACGTACTTTTGCTGACTTCGTTCATTCCTAGGCTTAAGATGGGCAGACGTTTACATGAATTTACCTATGAATAAGTCGGGACGACATATTCTCTAGCAGCACTAAATATGTTTATATGCAGCAACTATGAGGACAGAATATGCTGATCCTTGTAGAATCATTTATTGTTGATGAACAAAGCTTCGATTGAAGATTTGGCTATACACCCGTATAGTGAGTGATGCTCAACCGGGAACCAGCAGCCATTGTGGAATTCGATTGATTTTTGGAATTCTACTTATTGTAAATCATCAAGCAGAGAACGGGAATGCTTCCTTATTATCAGGTGATGATTGAGAGATCACCATTATAAAGAAAACCCAATACCAGTGGGTTAACATTATCTTCACAGAGATTTGCTGTAATTTACCTAAAGGAATCTTCGCTAGAAAGAGATCCTGTTTAGGAGTCAAGTTTGAACAGTATTGCTTAATTGACATGCTCGGTCAGTAAGGTCTACTGACTGTATTTATAAACAATGGAAATCTTGGTGTTTACAGATGTTCCATTGCAAGATTATTCTACATGAATGCTAATTTATGACGGTAGTCCATTGATCAACATTATGCTGTTTATGTCGCCTTACGTTCCTGTAACTGTACCCATTCTGTCAAGTGTGTGCGTCAAATTAAAGTATTGAAACGACTACAGTGGTCTGCATAAGTAACTTCGAGATACGCATGAATGAGTGTTTGAGCTTTCAGTCAACTCCACAGAACAGTCACACATTCGCGTATTGACATCCATTACAACACTCATTGTCAACACTGTATTCTTGTCAGGGCCTCATTGTGTCCCAGGACAAGGTGACATGTATACCTGACACTGTGCTCGGTTGTTTGAGTTGACTAGTCAGTCCCAGTACACCTTTACAACGTACTCTGACAAAACACAGTATTCAACATACAAAAATAACAGCCTTATTATTACCACAAGAAAGAAAAGGCGTTTATCGATATTGATGCAAAGTACCAAGCTTTATCAAGGTGATAGCTGCTCTGATGTATACACAGTTACGATGAAGAAACAAGAAAAAGAGGCTTATCAATGTGGTTGGCCAGATTTCCTGGCTTAACCTGCACAGTGGACATTGCGAGAAGTTAACAGCTACTGATACCAGTTTGTTTCCCTGACGCCTGATACGACACACTAACAGTGTTAGACTACACCTGATTGGCAGTTCCTCACGTGACCCATGAAGCGATTACTGTATCTAGGTCACCGCTGTTGACATTTTGCTCGGTACAGGCATTATTTCATGGAACAGACAGCGTAGCACGGCAAGTTGTTTACAACTTTGTTTACAAGTGGACATCACAACATTACACAGAACGTTGGCAAATTAATTGTGTTAGCATGAAATAAAATAAACTGAGAAGTTCTACTTTCATCGATGGACCTTCTTATGTTCTGCTATTGTGTTGAACTTTAATATTTAAGGCCAGAAATGGTAGTTCAATAAAGTGGCAGTTTATTTATTTTCATTAAAATATCTGTGCCATTTCTATAAAACTGAACCATATTTATGTAATACTGAGCCTTCTCTGCAAACACTTCTACAACACATTGCTTTATATTATATGCATTTATATGATGATATATGTATTTATGTTAAATGTTATATATTATTTGTGTGTCTATGTTGTGGGTGTGTGACTATTATATGGTATACCACGTAGAGAGGTCATATAATAGCATTCTATAGGGAGCAATTTTCTTTGTTGGAAATTTGCTGGCAACATCTGTTGCTATTTCTGTTAGTTGTTAAGACGCGTTTTTCATCGTTGTTTTTGTTATATTTTTTCTGTTCTTTAGTTTTGTTTTGATTTGTTTGGATTTGTAGGTCTAACCTTTCCTTTCATTTAATTCTATACACATTTTATGTTTATACACTGTGGCGTTATTTGTCTTGTTCATTCTATTGCAGATATCATCACAGATTCTGTGATTATTTTTCTTTGATTTTTCCTATTTGATTTATTTGATTTCTGCAAATGTTTCCTGTTCTCTTGTATAATTTTTTTGTTGTGTTCTTGATCGACATACACTATTTAAAATATATTTGATCATATGAATTTATGAGAAAAAAGTCAACTGATGATTTTTAGTAACTGGTTGGTACACAGTTGATTATACAAGACCTTACTAAATGCTTGTTTCCCCACAGAGTTTGGGATAAGGAGCTGATTAATCAAATTATTAAGAGCTTGTGGTTACATTACTTTGAAATATAGATTACATTTTTGTGTCAACTGATTGTTATCATTATTAGACATCATGTCTACATTGGAACACTTTATTGAGTTAGGGAAATCCCTAGGCAAGACTGGAGATAAGTTGGAGGTGTATGCTACCAGTCAATATGATAAAGCACTTAAAGCTGAGAAAATGAAACAAAAAAGTGAGGATAGGAAAATGGAAATAGAATTTGAACAAAAGAAACTACAGATGCAGGTTGAGGAAAAGAGATTCCAAATGGAATTGGAAAAACAAAACAAAGAAGCTGAACAAAAGAGATTAGACAAAGAAACTGATGCTGAGCAGAGAAGATTAGACAAAGAAACTGATGCTGAGCAGAGAAGATTAGACAAAGAAGCTGAACAAAAGAGATTAGACAAAGAAGCTGATGCTGAGCAGAGAAGATTAGACAGAGAAGCTGAACAAAAGAGATTAGACAAAGAAGCTGAAGCTGAGGAGAAAAAAGCAATAAGAGAACAGGAACATCAAAAAGAACTTTTAGCATTTGAGTTAGAAAAGTTGAAATTGACAAACATGAATAATGTCAATCAGTCATCTAGTGGTAAACCCTTTACTTACAAGGTCAAGGTACCAGCGTTCAATTCTGCCAGTGATGACATAACATTCTGGCTTGATAGATTTGAACGTGCTTGTCGAGCTCATAATGTGGATAAATCACAATATGCTAATCAGTTATCTGAGAATTTAAAAGGTGATTCTCTGACGAGTTTAAGTTTGGTTGAAGAGACTGACAAGGATAATTATGAGGTTATTAGGGCAGCCTTGATAAAGAAATACCAGTTATCTGAGGAAGGTTACCGTACTTTGTTTAAAAGAATGGTACCTGAATCAGGGGTAGAATTCTCAGAATTCATTGCAAGGACACGTCTTACATTTAATCGTTGGATTGAACTGTCCAAAACAGAAAAGACTTATGAAGCACTTATGGATTTATTGCTCAGGGACAAGATTATGTCAAGTATAAGTAAACCATTCCTTGAATTCCTACATGAGCGTAAACCTAAGACACTAAAAGAAATGGAAGAATATTGTACCCAATACGTCACTGCACATCCAGATGTAGCTATTGACAATACTAAGGTTAAGGAAGGTATGCCAGTTGCATCAGCAACACCATACAACCCTAATTACTCACACAAATTCCAAGGACCTCAAAACAGGTTTAATAAAAAGGGTAACCATAACAGTTATCAGAACCAAGGTAACCAATCATTTCAGGGTTCTTCTTCGAATATCTGGAGACGAGCCGACAGCCCTCGATTCAGGGGTGGTCATAATTATAGGAACTTCCGCAAAGGAAGTCATTATAGAAACTATCCTAGTTTTCCATCATGGAGACAACAAGATCATAATTACAGAGATACTCATCATAATGAATATGATAATAGTAACCAGGGGAATTACGACTCAAACCCAAATAGGGGTTACAATAGAGGAAACAATGATAATTACAGGGGTAATAATAACAGAGGTAGACCCCAACATAAAAAACAAAAATCTCATTATCATGCAAACTCTGCACAGCAAGAGTCCCATGATGCCTATAAACAAAATAAAGATAATGATGACTCTAACAATATGGCATGTGCTGCTTTCGATTTTGGGAGAGCATCTCAGTGCCCCCAATGCAAAACATTATTCGAACCAACTACGGTGTCCACTTTAATTTGTGGCCATCCTCTTCCCGCGTCAATCGTGCATGATTGAAGAGGTTCTCTTGTCTTACACAAAGGTTTAGTAAATGACAATCCAGTTTCATTGCTTTTTGATTCTGGATGCACCACAATTGGTGTTAGGCAGTCACTCATAGATCCTTCTCGTGCTACAGGCAAAGTAGTCAAATGTGTAACATTTGGCGGCACCATAGAGAAATACTCTACTGCTATCATAAGGATCGTTACTCCTTTCTTTACAGGAGATGTACACGCATGTCTTCTGCCGAATCCGATCGCTGATCTTATCATCGGTCGTATTCACGGAGTCAAAGAATGCACTCCACAACAAATTTCCGTTTGGGAAAAACAAAATATGCAAACTGCTAATGCTGTAGTCACTAGAGCTCAAGCTCTCAATATGCCCGAAACTTCATCTATTGAAAATAATGAAGTGCATAACCAAGATGATCCCTTGGTAATTTCTCGTGACTCGTTTATAAAACAGCAAGAAGAGGATCCGACTCTAAAGAAATGCTTCACTCTTGCAACAAAAGGTGATCCGAATAAAGATTCAAAGAGTAAATCTTGGATTACAATGAAGAATGGCGTACTTGTACGTATGGTGCAAGACTCCGACAAGTCAAGTCATTCTCAGATTCTTGTACCCAAGAATTTGAGAGTTAATATATTACAACACGCACACGACTCTCAGTGTGCTGGACATATGGGTTTTTCCCGTACAAAGTCAAGAGTTCTTGCGGCTTTCTTTTGGCCTTTTGTGAACAAGGACATACGGATCTATTGTCGATCTTGTAAAATATGTCAAGAAGTCAAATCCAAAGGTCCACGCCATACTGCACCTATTCAGGCTGCAGACATTCCTATTCGACCATTTCAGAAAATGGCGATAGACATCATTGGTCCATTTAAGATCAAATCTGCTAGAGGACATCAGTTTATCTTAACGTGTGTGGACATGTGCACACGTTGGCCAGAGGCTATCCCTCTGAAGAGCATTACTACTGCTGACATTGCAGATGCTCTTTGGCTTATATTTTCTCGTCTGGGATTTCCCGGAGAAATATTATCAGATCATGGCACCCAACTAATATCGGATACCATGTCTCAAGTAATGTCTACTCTCCAGATAGAGAGATCTTTGAGCAGTATCTATCACCCAATGTCGAATGGGATGGTAGAACGCCTTAATAGAACACTCAAAAACTTACTAGGGAAGATAACTGAGGATCATCCTCAAGATTGGGATAGGGTTTTACCCGCGGCCCTCTTCGCTTACAGAGAGGTCCCCAATGAACATACAGGATTTTCTCCCTTTGAACTTGTCTTTGGCGCGCGACCGCGCGGCACTATGTCTTTGCTTCATGATCTCATAACCGCTGATAATATTACCGATGACACAAAATCTTCTTACGAATATGTCATCGCGCTGAGACGAAAGATTATCGAAGCATGCAAATTGGCAACTTCTTCTTCTGAGTTTGCTAAGGAGAAAGCAAGACAATTTGCCAATAAGAAAAGAACCTTACGACAGCTTTGTCCTGGTGACAAAGCATTTGTTTTGCTACCTTGTAGGGAAAACAGACTTCTTATTTCTTGGAAAGGTCCGTACGATATAATCTCGAAAATTTCCGATGTTGACTACATTGTCGATATTGATGGGAAGCGTAAAACCTTCCACATCAATATGCTTACGGAATTCCATGAACGTCCGGATTATTTACAACCTATTTATCAGGCAACGGACGATTCACCTGTCCAACATGGTCATTACTCATCACTGTCTGTAATACAGGATGAGGAAACAAGTTTTTCGGATGTTAATCTTCCGCTTCCGATGATTCCACTTCATTCTAGTGAATCATGGAAAAATGTTACTGTTTCTCCCGATTTATCTCTAGGAGAACAGCGACAAGTTTCGACTATGTTACAAACATTTCAGGATGTCCTTACTGACATTCCTGGACAAACTCATGTCATTGAACATGACATTATTCTAACTGACCTTAATCCTATTAGAGTCAGACCTTATCCTATTCCTATACATTTTCAAGCACAGGTTGAGAAGGAGTTGGATGAGATGATAGATTTAAAAATAATTGAACCATCCACTTCTGCGTATTCTTCGCCGATGGTTATTGTCCGTAAAAAAGACAATAACATACGTCTTTGCGTTGACTATCGCAAATTGAATCAAGTCACGAAGTTTGATGCTGAACCTATGCCTTTACTAGAAGAGCTACTTACTAAGCTTTCTAAATCGCATTTTTTCACTAAACTAGATTTGTCTAAAGGATATTGGCAAGTTCCTCTATCTGAACGCGCCAAACCTTTTAATGCTTTTTCTACACCTAGAGGCCTTTTTCAATGGAATTTCATGCTTTTCGGCCTTATGAACGCACCAGCTACATTCGTACGCATGATGCGTAGAATTCTATCCTATCGGTCAGATGTCATTGCGTACCTAGACGACATCTGTCTTTTCAGCGATACTTGGGAAGATCACTATTCAGGGTTAGTTGAATTGCTATCTACTCTACGCGAGTATAACCTGACAGCGAAACCATCTAAAGCCTGCATTGGTTTTAGCGAAATTTCTTTCTTAGGTCACCGTGTCGGCCATGGTTTCCTAAAGACAAAGGACCGTAATACAAGTAAAATACTTAACATTTCTATTCCTAAGACTAAAAAGCAAGTGCGAAGTCTCTTAGGTCTTATACAATTCTATGGACGATTCATTCCGAATCTGTCCTCAATCATGGCACCTCTTTCTACCTTGCTAAAGAAAGGGTCCCCTAATATAGTCCATTGGACTCAAGAATGTCAATCCTCTTTGGATAAGATCAAAACTATGTTTTCTACTACACCTATTTTAGTGTTGCCTACTAAAGATAAGACATTTGTTCTTCGTAGTGACGCTTCATCCACTGGGATTGGAGCGGCACTAATGCAAGAGTACTCTGGAACTCTGCATCCTGTAATGTATATTTCCAGAAAGCTTAATGCTGCAGAAAGGAATTATTCGGTTTTAGACCGTGAACTGTTGGCTATGGTATGGTCAATTCTCAAATTACAAAGATTCCTTCTAGGCGCACATTTTATAGTAGAAACCGATCAGAAAGCTCTTACAGCTATCCAGAGTAAAATTTTGAAGAGTTCGAGGTCTACTCGATATGCAATTGCTCTTCAACCTTTTCATTTTTCGGTACGAGCTATCCGTGGATCAGATAATGTGATGGCAGACATTCTGTCTAGATGCCCACATGATTCCACTTAACTGTTGAGTATTGGACTTCTTAACACTTCCAACTCGACAACAAATTTTTCTTTTCTATATCAAAATAGATACACATTGTAATTCGTAATGACACTACGTTCATTGATATATAGTCACCGGTACTCGTTGATGATTTTTCTTTTTGTCAATCATGTACTTGGAATGCGTAAACGTAAATTGTTATATGCATTGTATCATTGCAATTATAGTAGTATGCGTTGGTGACACCTCCCTGGAAACACTTATGCTTAAGAGAAATGCTTTCTCTGAGAGATTGAGATTTTGCATTAATCTGGCTTAAATAATTCCAGATATTTCTCATCTGCGCAGTATTTATGCGTTGGCAGCCTATTGTATGTTGCTCTCAGATGAAAAAAAATGATTTTCATTTTTTTTCCCGGGGGGTGTGGTAATCTGTTGCGCACATATTTTTTGGCGCACGGATTACGCATACCATGTAAAATGTTTTAATTGTCTGATAAAGATATATTCATCTTTGAATGCATGTTTTTGGTCTTGAGGGACGGAACTCAGATTAGGCAATAAGTATTCATTCTGTGAGTTATCGCTCTTTGTAGCGTTCTTAAAAATGGAACTCGGCGGAGGAATTTAGACTTACTTGAATCTATTCTGTGTTTGGTTAGGAATAGATTGTTCTTGCTTCAGAATGTCTATGGCCCGAATCTATGTGTAGTGCTTGTCTATGTAGGACGAGTATGTCTTATATCTTGATATCTTAGTATGTTTAAGTGGAACTATTTGTTCTTGTACTGTACTTTAGGGGGTCAGGTGTTTTCGGCGGATGAAGATAGGTTAGAGAGTCCTTCGGTTGTCAAAGTCTATGGCGGGAAGTCATGTCGTAGAGATGCCCAAGAGTTTGTGATCTCTTTAAGTTATCCTGGGGACGAAGATAGTTTCTTCCAGGATCGTTTAGTCTATGAGTTCCCCAGTTGTGATTCTATAACGCCGGGAGAGCGTTTTGTGCTTGCTTGTGTATTTCTTATGTCAAGGTAAAAAAACGTACTTTTGCTGACTTCGTTCATTCCTAGGCTTAAGATGGGCAGACGTTTACATGAATTTACCTATGAATATGTCGGGATGACATATTCTCTAGCAGCACTAAATATGTTTATATGCAGCAACTATGAGGACAGAATATGCTGATCCTTGTAGAATCATTTATTGTTGATGAACAAAGCTTCGATTGAAGATTTGGCTATACACCCGTATAGTGAGTGATGCTCAACCGGGACCCAGCAGCCATTGTGGAATTCGATTGATTTTTGGAATTCTACTTATTGTAAATCATCAAGCAGAGAACGGGAATGCTTCCTTATTATCAGGTGATGTTTGAGAGATCACTATTATAAAGAAAACCCAATACCAGTGGGTTAACATTATCTTCACAGAGATTTGCTGTAATTTACCTAAAGGAATCTTCGCTAGAAAGAGATCCTGTTTAGGAGTCAAGTTTGAACAGTATTGCTTAATTGACATGCTCGGTCAGTAAGGTCTACTGACTGTATTTATAAACAATGGAAATCTTGGTGTTTACAGATGTTCCATTGCAAGATTATTCTACATGAATGCTAATTTATGACGGTAGTCCATTGATCAACATTATGCTGTTTATGTCGACTTATGTTCCTGTAACTGTACCCATTCTGTCAAGTGTGTGCGTCAAATTAAACTATTGAAACGGCTACAGTGGTCTGCATAAGTAACTTCGAGATACGCATGAATGAGTGTTTGAGCTTTCAGTCAACTCCACAGAACAGTCACACATTCGCGTATTGACATCCATTACAACACTCATTGTCAACACTGTATTCTTGTCAGGGCCTCATTGTGTCCCAGGACAAGGTGACATGTATACCTGACACTGTGCTCGGTTGTTTGAGTTGACTAGTCAGTCCCAGTACACCTTTACAACGTACTCTGACAAAACACAGTATTCAACATTCAAAAATAACAGCCTTTATTATTACCACAAGAAAGAAAAGGCGTTTATCGATATTGATGCAAAGTACCAAGCTTTATCAAGGTGATAGCTGCTCTGATGTATACACAGTTACGATAAAGAAACAAGAAAAAGAGGCTTATCATTAATCTTCCCAGAAGTTGGTCTGGTACCCAATTCATCAGGCTGGGTCGACAGCAGAGCCATCTGCGGTCTAAAAAAATCCCACCTCAACTGGGTATCGAACCATGGACCACCGAGCTTGGAAGCCAGTGCACTAACCACTGAACTACCGTGGCTCCTCTGAATTGGTAGGAAAAATAAAATATAAATTGAAATATTACACAATCAAATCATTTTTCTACCAAATGGGATGTGAGTTACCTACCTGCCGTCCTTCTAGTTCATAGTACGAGGCCAAAAAGTTCAAGCATGCAGTGGGTAAGGCTAGCCTCTTTTTCTGAAAGTAAGCAATTTTCATTTCACAAATGAATGAGAAAATGATGCCAAAGAACAATGCGGATTGTTTATTCTTGTGATAACTGAACTGGAACACATAAACAGTCATCAATATGATAAAATTTACTTAACCTTTAAAGTTTCTTACAAATATTTGTCAGTAACGGAAGCAGGTTAGGATTTTCAGAATGCTTCTCAGCAAACGCTTACAACAATATCAAATGCTTTTAATAAATTCTAGATTGTCAAGCTGTTTTGTCAGAGTCCAGTGAATTCCATTTCTGTTGGGTGATGATGTTGCATTTATAATTAAATCTACAGCCGGTAAGAAGAGAAATGGTGGCTAGAGGCATCCCTGCTGAACTTCACTTCTTATCTTAAAAGGTTCTGTAAGCTGTCCTCCATGAAGAGTTAATCACATCATGTTTCCACCTGTGAAAATCATGTTTAAACGCTGTGTGGCTCAATTAATTTAACTTTTCAAACTCAAATGTTAACCTCCAAGAATAAAGTATTCAGTAGCCTATCATTTCAGATGGTTAAACGCTTAAGTAGTTTAAATGTTAAATCCCTCGGAAAACTTCTTACAGAAAACCATTGCATGCAATGTGAAACCACAGAAGAAATAATGCTTCAACATGTTTTGAATGGAATATATTACATGAATAACCCACTTTTGCCCTCAAATGCCCCATTACATGAAGTATACATCAAAGCACTTCAGGATTCTCTTTGGTGGTCAGTTCTATAGCAATTTGTTTTATATGATCAGGTTGCTCATGCAAAGAAAAACAACGCAGGAGGCAGCAGAAATGGAAAGCTATAAAACTGACATCCTGAGAAGATATTAGACACAGAAGAAACAGTGCTATCCTCAGGACCTGAGAAAGAAAGCATACCTCAGAGTGAAGTCATGAACTTTTTACACCGAAGATAAACCGATTTCAAACATGAACAGCTTGTCTCACATTCACATGCTTGCACACACACACACACACACACACAGAGTGAGAAAAGGAGGGAGGGAGAGAGAGTGAGTGAGTGAGAGAGAGAAAGAGAGAGTGACAGAGAGTAGCAAGTTGTTTGTTGGAACTAGCTAGAAAAATAGTCCACATAATACATAAAATTCAAGCTGAAAAAAAAAACACTTCTCAATGATAAATCAAGAAGCCAACCTTGATTGGAAAAGTTGTTCCCAAGTCATTTAGAACATGAACTATGCAAGCTTTGATTGGCTGAACTAATGTAGTCACATGACTCCAGTTTTCAGATGGAAAGGCCACTTCCTCACTTGTTGTATCATCTAATCTGTAAGGCAGAAGTTAAGTACAAAATTAGCAAGGTATAACACAATGATTGAATTTAGCTTTAATGTATGACCCTGAACTTTCGCATGCAAAAGAAATAACAAGGTTAGACTTGCAGCTGTAAGATGAACAATTCTTGAAAGGTATACTCCTGTCAATATAATGAAGTCACAGTAGTTAAATAAGCATTCAATTGGCAGAGTGGTTAGAGCGCTTGCCTTTTACACCAAAGTTACCAAGTACTGGGTTTGAAACCTGGTACCATCAGGCTCCAGTCTACCCAGATGTTAATGGGGATACCTGACTCTGCTCCTGAATTAAAAAAGGGAAAGTCAATGAGGAAGGGAACTGGTCACCCCACCCCATAAAGCTGAATCTAGCACAATGAAGTCTCTAACACTTCACTCCCCTACGGTGGTATCTGTTATGGGACTTACCTTTGCCTTTTTTCTATTCAAATATTGTAAATGACCTTTGTCTGCAGTTCATGTACAATATGTTACACTTTTACATTTATAGTAATGTGCATACAATTTACATGGGTTCTAAGTATCATTATTACTATGGCTTCAGCTATTCTTGTAGAACTATTATTCAAGTATAAGCAGATTGTAACGGCCAGAAATGTCACGGCCACCAGAAATGTAACGTACTGTTTATGCGTGATGTGAAAGCTGGCAGAGTGAACGTGTCGTTTATCACCTGGACTGTGTAATGTACGGTGTTGGTGTAGGTCAGTAAATAAATAAACAAACAATACACAAAGGTAGTTATCAGGCACTCAGTGAGAAATAAAGAAGTAGAAGACCAGACAACAGAAAAACAACAGAAGTGATAGGCTTACCAGGATCGAACCAGGACCTTCCGAACGGCACCCAACCGCCTAGCTACGGTAGCGAATCGCCACTTATCCACTCTGCCAGCTCATGTAGGTCTCCAGCGTGAGGCGCCGCCAGGGGTAACATGATCACTCACACAAAACAGCGTACATGTTATAGATGTGTGGTACTGGTATTATGATGTGCTGAGTGTGGGTGTAGACGAGAACGCGAATGCTTGAAGCTCTTAGTAAAGTCAATAATGCACCCATACACTCGCATGCAGCAGTCAATGATGAATTGAAGACTGCTGGCACGTTTCAAACATTTATTTACGAAACTGACAGTAGCATCAACAGGACAGTCAAATCGACAAGATCAAGGACTTCACATAAATAATGAATGACTGTTAAATGTCTGGTAATCAAAGGCTTGCATCATACATCAACTAGGACATACCCAAACATCATCTGTCCCAATGTTACAGTTTATAATGTATCTCCCGTACCATTGACTCAGCGCGTCAGGTACTTAATTAGCTCTGTCGTCCAACAAACGAGCTCCTAAACTGCGTAGCAATAACACATAAGGCTGTTATTCAACTGGCACAGTCCGCCAGATATATTTCCTCTTGCTGAAAAATATTGGCCGTAATACAGGGCCTCAATATGTAGACAGCTGTGCATCCTTTGTTAGCAGGCACGATCAAGCCATGCTAAACATATAAACCGCCAACCTGCGGCGTCCACAATAATCTATCATCACCATTAGGCTTCTGTTCAATAGAAGACACATAGTCTCATTTGGCTAACACAAGAAGCAAGAAGGAATTCTGTCTCTCAAGATCTGTGAGCTTCACTCGCAGATAGGTAACTTCAAATGTTCTTCAACCAAAGGCATATTAATAAGAATGTCTCTTTACCTTTTACAGAATCCTCCGGATACACAATTAATAACTGTCGTCACTCTTGACGAACATTGAATCTCTGAGGGGAAAACATTGACATTTCAGTCATATCGAAGACTTTCCAATCCCCACGATGATATAGAGAAAATCAATACAGACATCATGTCCGACAGCCGAAAACACACCCTCCCTCACGGAAGTTCCCTCAGTTCGCGCTCAGAACTTGCGCATGCCTAGACAGCATAAAACTGAGCATCGTTAAGACTGATCAACGACAATAATTGAAAGAAAGGGCAGATAACCCTCAAACTACCTGTCATGGAAGTAAATACCCAATTATCCTCAACTTTGACCAACAAAAGTATTAAATAGATCTACCTATTATGACTCCGTCAAAAACGACAGCAACAGACTACCCATTTTTTTTTAAAATACATCAATGAACAAGATACCACAAGCTCATGACACATGAATAATGCGCCAATGAAAGAATCAACCTAATGTCAGGTTGAATCGACGCACACATAGAGCGTCCGGAGAGAATCAAATCATCTCACCAAATAATAGAAAATATATTCGGGAAGGTACCATCAAAGAAACCTCAGTTGCTGGCGATACTAACAAAAATTACATAACTATCAAACAATTATGCAATACTATAATCATAGCAATGACAAATGACAATCTATCTCAAGAAGTCATATCAATATACAAATTACAATTTTATACCATTAATATATGTAATGGATGGACATGACCAAATTTGTTAAATTCATTACACATTATCTAACAATAGAAGTATATTATATACAAATAAGTGCTGTGATATCTCTGGAACAAATGTAAGGTATGGCATCATCATGGTTCTCACAAGCGCTCCGTACTTGGTACTAGTTTGCACTGAGAACAATATAAATGACACAATTAGTAACATGCTATAATGCACTATAGTCATTACAAAATTATTTAAGTATCATATGTGGCCATTTTAACATTTTTCCTTTTTTTATATATATATTTTTTTACCTTTATTCTATGCTAACCTTAACCTTCCACATTACATCAAAGATAGTAATAGAGAAAGAAAACGATCAATTTACTAATATAAGGTGAAACAAATGTGTTAATATATATTATGAACAGACATGAGTCTGGAAATGTATCATGAAATCTAGGACACAAGACTTAAGTGGAATCATGTGGGCATCTAGACAGTATGTCCGCCATCACATTATCCGAACCACGGATAGCCCGCACCGTAAAATGAAAAGGTTGAAGAGCAATAGCATATCGAGTAGATCTCGAGCTCTCCAAATCCTTGTTCTGCATAGCTGTAAGAGCTTTTTATTCGGTTTCCATAATGAAATGCGCGCCCAGAAGGAATCTTTGTAGCTTAAGAATGGACCAAGCCATAGCTAACAATTCACGGTCTAGAACCGAATAGTTCCTTTCTGCCGCATTCAATTTGCTAGAGATATACATCACAGGCAGGATGCAGAGTTCCTGAATACTCCTGCATAAGTGCCGCCCCGATCCCAGTGGAAGAGGCATCACTACGAAGGACAAAAGTCTTATCAATCGATGGTAGTCGTAAGATAGGAGGAGATGAGAACAAATTCTTAATCTGATCCAATGAAGATTGGCATTCTTGGGACCAGCGCACTATATTAGGAGAACCTTTTTTCAATAAAGTTGAAAGAGGTGCCATAATGGGGGACAGATTCTTAATGAATCTTCCGTAGAATTGTATTAATCCCAAGAGACTACGTACTTGCTTTTTTGTTTTAGGAACGGAGATATTTAATATCTAAGAAATGTTTTGGTCCTCTGTCTTCAATAGACCATGACCAACACGACGGCCTAGGAAAGAAATTTCACTAAACCCAACAAAGGCGTTAGAGGGTTTTACAGTCACATTATGCTCGCGTAGAGTAGACAGTAACTCATTTAAACCCGAATAGTGTTCTTCCCACGTATCGCTGAAGAGACAGATGTCGTCTAAGTATGCGATGACATCTGTACGATATGAGAGAATTCGACGCATCATGCGTACGAAAGTAGCTGGGGCGTTCATCAGCCCGAAAGGCATAAAATTCCATTGATACAAACCCCTAGGTGTTGAGAAAGCAGTGAAAGGTTTGGCGCGTTCAGTTAACGGAACTTGCCAATAGCCTTTCGACAAGTCAAGTTTAGTAAAGAATCGCGATTTAGAAAGTCTAGTAAGTAGATCTTCCAATAAAGGCATAGGTTCAGCATCGAACTTCGTAACTTGGTTCAATTTGCGATAATCGACGCAAAGACATATGTTATTGTCTTTCTTTCGAACAATAACCATGGACGAAGAGTATGCTGAGGTGGATGGTTCAATTATTTTCAATTGTATTATTTCATCCAATTCTTTCTCGACTTGCGCTTGGAAATGAATAGGGATAGGATATGGTCTTACTCTGATCGGATTATGATCAGTAAGTATAATGTCATGTTTGATAATATGTGTGTGTCCAGGAATGTCGGTAAGGACATCCTGAAATGATTGTAGCAAAGAAGATACTTGACGCTGTTCCTCAAAAGACAAATTAGAAGAAACCGTAACGTTTCTCCGTGATTCCGTAGAATTGAGTGGAATCATAGGAAGAGGTAGATTAACATCTGAAAACGTAGTTTCGTCCTCCTGTATAACCGACAAGGATGAGATATGACCATGTTGGACTGGAGAGTCGTCCGTCGTCTGGAAAATAGGCTGCAAATAGTCTGGTCGTTCAATAAATTCCGTAAGCATATTTATTTGGAAGGTTTTATGCCTTCCATCATTATCGACAACATAGTCGACATCGGAAATTTTTGAGATTATTCTATATGGACCTTTCCTTGCAGTGAGAAGTCTGTTCTCCGTCGAAGGAAGTAAGACAAACGCTTTGTCTCCTGTACAAAGTTGACGTAGGCGTCTCTTCTTATTAGCGAATTGCCTCGCCTTTTCTTTAGCAAATTCGGAGGATGAAGTCACTAACTTGCATGCTTTGATAATCTTATGCCTGAGAGCAATGACATACTCATATGAAGATTGAGTGTCATTGTCAATATTATCGGCAGTTATCAAATCGTGTAGCAAGGACATAGGACCGCGCGGTTGCGCGCCAAAAACTAGTTGAAAGGGAGAAAACCCTGTATGCTCGTTGGAGACCTCTCTATAGGCAAAGAGAGCCGCGGGTAAAACCCTGTCCCAATCCTGAGGATGATCCTCAGTTATCTTCCCAAGTAAATTCTTAAGTGTTATATTAAGACGTTCAACTAACCCATTAGACATTGGGTGATAAATACTACTGAGAGACCTTTTAATATCTAGGATAGACATCACCTGCGACATAGTGTCTGATATCAATTGAGTACCATGGTCTGACAATATTTCTCTGGGAAAACCCAAACGAGAAAATATTAGCCAAAGAGCGTCTGCGATATCGGCAGTAGATATGCTCTTTAGAGGTATAGCCTCTGGCCAACGTGTGCACACGTCGACGCATGTTAGGATGAATTGATGTCCTCTGGCTGACTTAATCTTAAAAGGGCCAATAATATCTATTGCCATCTTCTGGAATGTCGAATCGGAATGTCTGCAGCCTGGATAGGTGCAGCATGTCGTGGACCTCTAGATTTGACTTCTTGACAAATCTTACAAGATCGGCAATAAATTCGTATGTCTTTCTTTCCGAATGGCCAAAAGAAAGCCGCTAGAACTCTCGACTTAGTGCGAGAAAAACCCATGTGTCCAGCACACTGAGAATCGTGTGCATGTTGAAGAATTAAGGCTCTCATACTTTTGGGCACAAGAATTTGAGAGTGCATAGATTTGTCTGAGTGTTGTACCATACGTACTAGTATACCATTCTTCATAGTGATATACGATTTGTGAATTGTATTTTGATTCGGATCACCGTTTTTAGCGAGAAGAAAGTATTTATTTAGAGAAGAGTCTTCTTCTTGTAGTTTCACAAACGAGTCATGTGAAATCACCAAGTGATCATCTTGGCTACCAACTTCATTACTATCATTAGATGAAGTTGAAGGAATAAGAGCTTGTGCTCTTGTTACAACCACATTAGCTGTTTGGATATTACGTTCTTCCCAAGCAGCAATTTGCTGCGGGGTACATTCCTTAACCCCGTGAATACGACCGATTATAAGATCCGCAATAGGATTAGGAAGAAGACACGCGTGGACATCTCCTGTAAAGAAGGGAGTATCCATGTGGATGATAGCAGTAGGATATATCTCCAAAACTCCACCAAATGTCACACACTTAACCACCTTTCTCGTAGCACAGCAAGGATCTATGAGAGATTGCCTAACCCCAATAGTGGTAGATCCAGAATCAAAAAGTACTGAGACTGGATTACTATTCACTAGACCTTTATGTAAGATAAGAGATCCTTTCCCGTCATGTGCAACTGTAGCAGGAAGAGCGTGAAGAGGGTGACCACAAATTAGGGTAGATACTGTAGATGGCTCGAACAATGTTGAGCATTGGGGCACTTAGCTGCTCTCCCAAAATCGAAAGCAGAGCCAGTGATAGCATTAGAGTTTCTACTATCGTTCACTTGACTACAGGCTTCCTGAGACTTATGTTGTGCAGAGTTTGCCTGACGATAAGATTTTCTTTTGTTATGTCTAGGTCTGCCGCGATTATTATTTCCCCTGTAATTATCATTATATTGCCCATCATAACCATTATTCTGGTTTGCATCACAGTTTCCATAACCATCATCGTAATATTCTTGACGGCGAGGATAATTATCTCGAGAAGAAAAACTAGGATAGTTTCTTTTGTGATAACCTTTGCGAAAGTGTCTATAATTGTTAGACCCAACATTACGAGGACTATCAGCTCGTCTCCAATTTTTTGAAGAAAACCCACTGTGTGATGGATTGCTTTGATATTGAGTGTAATTCTGATTACTCTTCTTATTAAAGCTTTGTTTAGCACCTTGAAATTTATGATTGTAATTAGAGCCATATGGTGCTGCCGAAGCAACTGGCAACCCTTCTTTCACTTTAGAATTGCTAACTGTAGCATGGGGATGCGCAGTTACGTACTGACAACAATATTCCTCCATGTCTTTTATGTTTTTAGGTTTACGCTCATGAAGAAAAGCAAGGAAAGATTCGTTGACCGATGACATAACTTTGTCTCGAAGTAATAAGTCCATTAGGCCTTCATATGTTTTTTCAGTCTGAGACACCTCAATCCAACGTGTGAATGTACGGCGTATCTTTATAATAAAGTCAGAGAAATCTACTCCATTTTCTGGCAACATTGTCTTAAGACGAAGACGATAATCTTCTTCTTTTAGTTGATATCTTTTAAGTAATGCTACTGCACTGACAACATCATAGTTAGTCCTATCATATTCCTTTATTGTCATAAGAGTAGTTACTGGTTCACCTGAAAAAATATTCCATCAGTTGTTCGACATATTTTTCCTTTTTTATTTTATGCGTATCCCATAAAAATTGGAATCTATCAAGATAATCCGTTACATCGTCCTTTAAAGGATTGAAATGAGGCAATTTGATCTTGTTAGACTTCTCCTTTGTCGTATCCGAAGTTGCTTGATGAGCACCCGCATTCATCAATTTCAATTTCTCTATCTCCAAAGCTGCTAGTCTTTCATCATGTTCCATTTTTGCTTTTCTCTCTTCAGCAGCAGCTTGAAATTTTCTCTCTTCAGCAGCAGCTTGAAATTTTCTCTCCTAGCAGCAGCTTGAAGTTTTCTCTCCTCAGCAGCAGCTTGAAGTTTTTTCTCCTCAGCAGCAGCTTGAAATTTTCTCTCCTCTGCAGCAGCTTGAAGTTTTTTCTCTTCAGCAGCAGCTTGAAATTTCCTCTCCTCAGCATCAGCTTGAGCTTGAAGTTTTTTCTCCTCAGCAGCAGCTTGAAGTTTTTTCTCTTCAGCAGCAGCTTGAAATTTTCTTTCATCTGCCTGCATCTGTAATCTTAAATTCTCAGATTCTCTGTCTAGTCTTTTATTTTCCTCTTTTTGTCTCTTGTCTTCAGACTTCAATGCTTTGTCAAATTGAGCAGTTGCAAATTCTTCTAACTTCTCACCTGTCTTCCCAAGGGCTTTCCCTTGTTCAATAAAGTAGTCTAGTGTAGACATTCTGTCTAACTATGTGAGATCAGACCTGAAAAATTAAATAAATTACCTTATCGCACTTTGATCGGAGACAAGTCTGTAATATTAGACTTGTATACTCACTTAACTTTATTTCACTCTCTTTGAGAGACAAGTCTTAGTCAAAGACCTTGTATAGTTACCTTGTTTCGCTATAATATTATGATTATAAATAACCTTTATATGAAAAGTGTATGATATTAGTAATAATAATAGTTCATGATCAAGTATATCTATAGACTGTATGACAACAATGTATTACAATAATAAATACAAGGACAAGAGTACAAAACAACAACCGAAAACGTTCGCAGAAGTCAAATAAACAATACAGCGAAACTAAAAAAAATTGTTACAAAATGTGTAATGATGACTGCGAAAATAAACAAACAAATGGCAACACTGTAATAAACACAAAGATGTATAGAAATAAATGATAGACAGAAGAGGCAGACAAATTCAAACAAATCAAATCAAAACTAAAGAACAGAAAAAAAATTACAAAAACAACGAAAAGGCACACCTCTGCACAACTAAACGTAAATAGCAACAAATATTGCTAACAAATTTCCCTGTGGAAAATTTGTATAGTCCCTACAGAAAACGCTCTCAGATAGAACCTCTTTCACGTGGTATATTCTAAAAGGAGTCACCTTCCCAACCATCCCACGGAAATACACACTAAATAAACATGTAAACAAAAACATGTATACACAAAACATGCATAGCATATGTAAATAAACAATATACAGTATGTGTATAGAGGAAGGCTCAGCTTTACACAAAATAAAGGCACAGTTTACACACTAAACAGGCCACTTATCTTTAAGCACAATCCTCAATAGCCGCAAAGATGCAGTATAATGCGGTACTACTGTCAACAACAATGGTAGATGATCCACCGTTGAAGGTCACCGTAACTTCATAACAGGCAGTGGTCTCCAAAGTGTAGTTACAAAAATCATACTCGACACCAGTTGAGACTAGAAGATCCAACGTCGATATGTTTGTAGAATGTAGTGTAAACAACCAGCGGTACTGTTTACGATCTTAGATTGACAGGTAACAATGTGACTTGATAGCTCAGAATGTAGTGTAAACAACCAGCGGTAGTGTTTACAATCTTAGGTTGACAGGTAACGATGTGACTTGATAGCTCAGATATATTGCCATCATTTGTAGAACTCTAGAAATGTATAAAAATATCACTTCAATTCCGTAGCAGTTGTGGTCCATGTAGCAGTAACACAAAAATGCCAACGCCAGTGTTTATGTGAGTCAGCCCAGTTGTTGACCTATTTACCACTGTCTTAAAAATGTAGAAAACCCACAAATCTGGTCCACCATAAATGTAACGTACTGTTTATGCGTGAAGTGAAAGCTGGCAGAGTGAACGTATCGTTTATCACCTGGACTGTGTAACGTTGCGGTGTTGATGTAGGTCACCAGAAATGTAACGGCCACCAGCGTGAGGCACTGCCAGGGGTACTATAATCACACGCACAAAACAGCGTACATGTTGTAGATGTGTGATACTGGTATTGTGATGTGCTGAGTGTGGGTGTAGACGAGAACGCGAATGCTTGAAGCTCTTGGTAAAGTCAATAATGCACCCATACACTCACATGCAATAGTCAATGATGAATTGAAGACTGCTGGCACGTTTCAAACATTTATTTACGAAACTGACAGTAGCATTAACAGGACAGTCAAATCGACAAGATCAAGGACTTCACATAGATAATAAATGACTGTTAAATGTCTGGTAATCAAAGGCTTGCATCATACATCAACTAGGACATACCCAAACATCATCTGTCCTAATGTTACAGTTTACAAGGTAGCTTCCGTACCATTGACTCAGCGCGTCAGGTACTTAATTAGCTCTGTCGTCCAACAAACGAGCTCCTAAATTGCGTAGCAATAATGCATAAGGCTGTTATTCAACTGGTATAGCCCGCCAGGTATATTTCCTCTTGCTGAAAAATATTGGCCGTAATTCAGGGCCTCAATATGTAGACAGCTGTGTATCCTTTGTTACCAGGCACGATCAAACCATGCTAAACATATATATATATATATATATATATATATATATATATATATATATATCTATATATATATATATATATATATATATATATATATATATATATATACCGCCAACATGCGGCGTCCACAATAATTTATCTTCATCATTAGGCTTCTGTTCAATTGGAAACACATAGTCTCATTTGGCTAGAACAAGAAGCAAAGAAGGAATTCTGTCTCTCAAGATCTGTGAGCTTCACTCGCAGATAGGTAACTTCAAATGTTCTGCAACCAAAGGCATATTAATATGAATGTCATTTACCTTTTACAGAATCTTCCGGATACACACTTAATAAATGTCGTCACTCTTGACGAACAAAGAATCACTGGGGAAAACATTGACATTTCAGTCATATCGAAAACTTTCCAATCCCCATGATGATATAGAGAAAATCACAACGGACATCATGTCCGACAGCCCAAGAAACACCCTCCCTGACGGAAGTTTCCTCAGTTCGCGCCCAGAACCTGCGCATGTCTAGACAGCATAAAACTGAGCATCGTTAAGACAGATCAACGACAATAATTGAAAGAAAGGGCAGATAACCCTCAAACAACCTGTCATAGAAGTAAATACCCAATTATCCAACTTTGACCGACAAAGTTTTACAACAAAAGTATTAAATAGATTTACCTATTATGACTCCGTCAAAAATGACAGCAACAACACCCTTGCTCTTTTCAGAGAAGGGGCTATTACTTATAAGACCAGTCTCTTATCTAGCACTATCTTGATATCCTCTGATACATCTATTTGTCCAGGATAGCCTATACATTTAGTAACATCAAAACCTCTTATGACAATCTGCAACAATAAAAAAAATGTAAAGCACATATAAAATTACTTAACTGTTATAATAATAATTATTAGTATATGTATGTATAAAATAAACTAACAGTTAATTACATGTTGACGCTAGTGCAATTTTTTTTAACTGTAATATAGAATAAGTGTGCTCACCCTCACAAGAAATGTTATCGTCTCCTAATTTGCAACTGACACTAGTCAATTATTAGGTTTAAGCCACTTCACCGTTAAGGGAACATCTGGTGGCACGGGAACAACTTGTATATAACAACTCTAGGATTCCAGGTTATACAGTCGAACAGTCTCTGAGTGCCTGGTTTTGTATGAGATCTAGTTTCAGTCTAAGTGTTGGGCAAGCAGTGGCTTGCAGGGGTAGAGAGTAATCCGTAACTGAGCGCATGTATGTCAAGTACAGTTGTCGTAGGATGCGCTGATTAGCTCCCCAATCAGTGCTCGCCAATCGCTTTATGAGGTTCAGCATTCTAGAGGTCTTTGCAATTAGAGACTCAACATGTGCATTATATGTGAGTCTGGTATATAGCTGTATCCCCAGATAAGTCGGATTGTTCTCTTTAGCTAGCTTTATATCATGAAGTTTAAAATCCAGTTCTCTTATTACTGTGTTGTTACTGAGTGTGAATATTGTGTAGACTGTCTTACTCGTGTAATTTTCCACAAGCTGTAGTATGTTGTTTGAGCAGCCAGTGCACGGTTTAGTTTTGTTGCGTGATAAATTCTCGCAACATCGTTTTTTACAATATCTATTTTATAACGCAAGGGCAACAACTGCTTGAAATTTATAGTCACTTTTCTCGGTAAGCATTTGTCTTCTCGCGTTGGTATCGAATGCAGTTAAGTTTGAGCTGTGGTCATTTTGCGCTGGACTGCGCATGACTTGTCTTGCTTCTTGGTCGATCGGTTTCCGCCCACGACTAGTGGAGTGAGCGATTTGGAATGGCGAAAGAGATGCCTCGTTGAAGAGGGGATCTCCGCTATTTTTTGTTCTGTCAGGGATGTGTAGTCCTCTTAATGGATATTTCGTTTATTCGAGATAATACCTCTAGTGTTTCCCACATGTCGGGAGGCGTGATATTTCTGTGTATTTCATGAAAGCAAGGTAAATTGACTTTTTTCATTAACTCTATCGATTTTGGGTCGTGAACGATTTCGATTCATAGCCTGTCTGCGAAAGTCGTCGTCACGAGATGTTTTTTCCCAGCTCACATGTCGCTGCATTGTACTGCATCGGTTGATGCATGTACCAAGGACCATTACTTGCTACTTTGTTAAATGAACTAGGTTTGGAAAACCTTTATTATCTAGAGGATATTTTTGAGGACATTATTTATACTTCGGCAGACGTGTCTGTCTTGCTGAAGTCAGACTAAGGAGGGTGAACTGATCTCATACATCTGGTTATCTCCTGGCTGTTATAGAAAAGGATGGAGTTTTTCACCTGACTACATTTACAGCACTATGAAATATAACATGCATCTGACTCATCATTGTAATGCTGTCTACCGTCTATTGCTGTATTGAATGTTGCTGTGATAATGACTGTTTGATGTGCCTACACATTTGCGTAACCATTTTGTCACTGTGGCGTCCACAATAAATAATGAAGAAAAACGTCAACGGCTGTTTCAAGACTCATTGACTTTATACGTCGTGAGTTTACTGACGTCCTATGTGGATTGCCCTGTTATTGTTGTATGAACATTGTTTTGACTGAACACATCTACACACTACACAAAACCAGACATGCGGATACCATCCATCATCATATGGCATCACGCATCATTTGGTGGCCATAAGCTGGTTTGATTCTGGTACCAGCAAACACGGGGTCCCTTACCCACTTCATTTTCAACAAGAATTCATCAGCATCCTTCAAGAAATTAACATTCTTCAATACAGTCAACATCTTCAAAATTTTCAAAGTACTCGGCGTTGCCCGGTAAAAGTCAAAATTTCAATTTTTTGACGGAAAACAAGAATTTGACAGTACCCGGCGTTGTTACATGTTGCCGGATAACTCGGACTGCTGTTATCTTTTACGGAAGTCAAGCAAGTTGCTGCTGTCAAGGTTCCAGTGCTGTCGTTTTTTGAGAAGGTCAAGTGCCGGTTGAAACGGGTTGTTTTCTGAAGAAGGCCAAGTACCGATTTCCATCAACTTACTTTTGGATTAGAAGGTCAAGTGCCGAAACAACTCAACACACAGTATTTCAGAAGCTCTTGTACCATCGTGTTAGCAGTGGAAGCAGTTCAGATGTGCCATCATCGTTGGAGCTTCGCTCTTTAGGACGTTGATTGACATCCGTTTTTCTGCTGTTCTACGATTGGAAGCCTATAAGTTAAGTGGCCTGTTTGTATGTAAACTGTGCCCTTGTACTTCTGCTGAGTCTTCTGTGTATCATCTCATTCTATATGTTATATGTTTATATGTTATTCGTATATTTATATGTTTATATTTCAGCGGGTTCTCGGTTGGGTGGTGTCTCCGGTAGATTATGCCACGTCATAGAGGTCGTCTATTGTGAGCGTTTTCTGTAGGGTTTGCAAATTTCCGATACTGGAATTTTCTAAGCGACTTCTGTTGCTATTTATGTTAGCTGTGATGACATGTTTTAATATTGTTTTCGTTATTATTTCGCATTCTTTAGTTTTGTTTTGATTTGTTTGTATTTGTTAGCCTACTCTTGTCTATAATTTAGTTTCATACAACATTTTTGTTTATACACTGTGATGTCATGTATTTTGTTTAATTCTATCGCAGATATCGTCACATTTTTTGTGATATTTCATTAATTTCTGCTTTATTTTTAGTTGATTTCTGCGAAAGTTTTTGTATTGTTGCTGATCTTTGTTATTGTTTACATTGTTATTGTTTACATTGTTTGTATTGTTTACATTTTCAATGTTTACATTCTGCATGTGTTTACATAGTCATTGTTTACAGTTATAGTAATTAGTTAATGGGCTATGCTAATGCACTGTTACTACTACACTGATGATAAATGAATGATGAATAGTGTCGTGCACTATTGAATGAGAAGTGCACTTATGATCAAGAATTGAGTGCTGATATTTCATATACAAGTTCTTTGATTGGAGACTTGTTTCCCACAGAGACTGGGATAATATAAGGTGATGTGAATATACAAGTGCTTAATTAAGACTTGTTACACTTAGGTTTGAAATAAATTAGTTAATTATTTCAGGTTTTGGACTCATATGTTAGACAACATGTCTACATTTGAGCACTTTATTGAGCAGGGTAAATTGCTTGGGAAGACTGGTGATAAGTTAGAAGAATTTGCAACTGCTCGATATGATAAAGCAATGGAAGCTGAACAAAAGAAACTGCAGATGCAGGTGGATGAAAAGAGATTCCAAATGGAAATGGAAAAACAAAAAAGGGAATCAGAAGCTGAGGAGAGAAAACTCCAGCTACAGCTAGAGGCTGAGAATAAAAGACTTGAAAAAGAAGCTGAGAATAAAAGACTTGAAAAAGAAGCTGAAAATAAAAGACTTGAAAAAGAAGCTGAAAATGAAAGACTTCAAATGCAGGCTGAGGAAAGAAGATTACAGAGAGAGTCTGATGAGAGGAAAGCAAAAATGGAACATGAAGAAAAACTCTTAGCTTTAGAGTTGGAGAAATTGAAATTGACGAGCATGAGTAATGGTAATGATTCAAACAAGGGTTCATCTTCTGGGAAGGCTAATAATGATACTTTTAAGATTAAGTTACCAACATTTAGTCCTTCCAGTGATGACATAATGTTCTATCTGGACAGATTTGAACAAGCATGTACAGCTCATAACATAGACAAAGCAAAATATGTTTATCAGTTATCAGGGATACTGACAGGTAAAGCTCTAAGTATATTAAATATGGTGGATGAACCTGACAAGAACAATTATGAGGTTGTCAGGGCCGCTTTGTTAAAGAAATATCAGCTTAACGAAGACGGCTATCGTCTACAATTTAAAAACATGTTACCTGAAAATGGAGTTGAATTCTCCGAGTTTATTGCAAGAATACGCATTACTTTCTCACGATGGGTTGAACTATCTAAGACGGAAAAAACTTATGAAGGACTTATGGACTTAATACTTAGAGACAAAGTCATGTCGTCTGTCAATGAGTCTTTCCTTGCTTTCCTTCATGAACGTAAACCTAAAACAATAAAAGAAATGGAAGATTTCTGTTGCCAATACGTAACTGCGCACCCACACATAACCATGGGTAACTCTAAGGTGAAAGAAGGTTTACCAGTTGCTTCGGCAGCTCCGTATGGCCAAAACTTTGCTCGTAGATTCCAACAAAATTTTGATAGAAAGAGTAGCGGTAATTTCTGTCAAAATCATGGAAATCAATTTCATGGTGATTCTTCTTCGAAGAATTGGAGACAACCTGATAGTACTCGTTACTATCACCCTAATAATTATAAGCATTTCAAAAGAGGATATGGTAATAGAGGTTATTCCTGCCGAAGACCTCAGAACCAAACAAATAGATGTTCGCATCAATGTGAACATGATAGTAATCGTGGAAACTGGAATTCGAACCAGGATAACAATTACAATAGAGACAATAATAACTGCAGAGATAATAATAACTCTGATAACTTCAGAGGTAATAATAGTCGGGGTAGATCTCAACACAAAAAAAGAGATATCAGCAGGCTAATGCTGTACAACAGGAAACTGAGGGAGCCTGTAATCATGTTGTTGATAGTAAAAAACTTTGACGCTGTCACTGGTTCTGCTTTTGACTTTGAGAGAGCAAACAAATGCCCCCAATGCAGTACTTTATTCGAACCGGGTACCATAACTACTTTGAGTTGTGGTCACCCACTTCCCGCTCTTCCTGCTGCTGTTGCGCATGACGGGAGGGGTTCTTTAATTCTACATAAGGGTCTTGTTAATGATACTCCGGTCTCACTACTTTTCGATTCCGGATGCACCACTATTGGTGTTAGACAATCGCTTGTAGATCCATCTTGTGCTACAGGAAGGGTTATTAAATGTGTCACATTTGGCGGCACTCTAGAAAAATATCCTACTGCTGTAATTCGCATTGCCACTCCTTTCTTTACTGGAGATGTGCATGCTTGTCTCTTACCTAATCCTATTGCGGACCTTATTATTGGTCGTATTCACGGAGTTAGGGAGTGTACCCCACAGCAGATTGCTGCTTGGGAAGATAATAACATGCAAGCTACAAATGCAGTAGTTACAAGAGCACAAGCTCTACAAACACCCGAAACTTCACTGAATAGTGATAATGAAGTTGATAGCCAAGATAGTCACTTAGTAATCACTCGTGACTCTTTCATAAAATTGCAAGAAGAAGATCCTTCTTTAAAAAAATTCTTCGTTCTTGCGAAGAAAGGTGATCCGAATCAGGATACAAATAGAAAATCTTGGATTGCAGTGAGAAACGGCGTACTTGTACGTATGGTACAAGATTCGACTACGTCGGCACATTCGCAAATTCTTGTTCCCAAGAGCATGAGAGTGCAAATATTGCAACATGCTCATGACTCGCAATGTGCTGGACATATGGGTTTTGCCCGTACGAAGTCGAGAGTCCTTGCGGCTTTCTTTTGGCCTTTTGTCAATAAGGACATTCGTATTTACTGCCGATCATGCAAGGTATGTCAGGAGGTCAAATCTAGAGGACCACGACATGCTGCGCCTATCCAGGCTGCTGACATTCCTATTCGGCCGTTTCAGAAAATGGCCATAGATATTATTGGCCCTTTTAAGGTCAAGTCGGCCAGAGGACATCAGTTTATCCTTACATGTGTCGATATGTGCACACGTTGGCCAGAGGCTATTCCTCTTAAGAGCATATCTACTACAGATATCGCAGATGCTCTTTGGTTGATATTTTCTCGCTTGGGGTTCCCCAGAGAAATATTGTCAGACCATGGCACTCAACTCATATCTGACACTATGTCACAGGTAATGTCTACCTTACATATTGAACGATCTCTCAGTAGTATCTACCATCCTATGTCTAATGGGTTAGTTGAGCGTCTGAATAGAACGCTCAAGACTTTGCTTGGTAAGATAACTGAAGATCATCCTCAAGATTGGGACAGGGTTTTACCCGCGGCTCTCTTTGCCTATAGAGAAGTCCCTAATGAACACACAGGATTTTCTCCCTTCGAACTTGTCTTTGGCGCGCGTCCACGCGGCCCTATGTCTTTATTACACGATCTCATCACTGCCGATGATATTAGCGATGAAAACTCAATCCTCATATGAGTATGTCATTGCTCTTAGACAAAAGATCATTGAGGCATGTAAGCTAGCAACTGCTTCATCAGAAATTGCTAAAGAGAAGGCAAGACAGTTTGCTAACAAGAATAGATGTCTACGACAACTTTGTCCAGGTGACAAAGCATTCGTCCTACTCCCCAGTAGGGAAAATAGACTTCTTATTGCATGGAAAGGTCCGTATGCAATAGTCTCTCGGATTTCCGATGTTGACTATGTGGTCGATATTGATGGAAAGCATAAAACTTTCCACATAAACATGCTTTCGGAATTTCACGAACGTCCGGACTATTTGCTGCCTATTTTCCAGGCAACGGATGATGCTCCTGCACCTCACGGTCATTATTCATCCCTGTCTGTCATTCAGGATGAGGAAGCTACCTTCTCTGATGTCAACCTTCCCCTTCCAGTGGTTCCATTACATTCCACGGAATCTTGGAAAAACGTTTCTGTTTCTCCTAATCTTTCTGGTGACGAACATCGACAAGTCTCGTCGATGTTACAAACATTTCAGGATGTTCTCACTGACATTCCTGGACACACAGATGTCATAGAACATGACATAATTCTTACCGACAATAATCCAATTAGGGTTAGGCCGTATCCTATTCCTATACACTTTCAGTCGCAAGTGGAAAAGGAATTGGATGAAATGATTCAATTAAATATAATTGAACCATCGACTTCACCATATTCTTCTTCCATGGTTATTGTCCGGAAGAAGGATAAGAACATACGAATTTGCGTTGATTATCGCAAATTGAATCAGGTCACAAAGTTCGACGCTGAACCGATGCCTTTGTTAGAAGATCTACTGATTAGACTTTCTAATTCTAGATTCTTCACTAAACTTGACTTGTCTAAAGGTTATTGGCAAGTGCCTTTAGCAGAGCATGCCAAACCTCTTACTGCTTTTTCTACACCTAGGGGTCTATTTCAATGGAATGTTATGCCTTTTGGTCTCATGAACGCCCCTGCCACTTTCGTTCGCATGATGCGTCGAATTCTGTCACATCGTTCGGATGTCATCGCATACTTAGATGACATCTGTCTCTTCAGTGATACCTGGGAAGATCACTATTTAGGGTTATATGACTTACTGTCCACTCTACGTGAGAATAATTTGACAGCAAAACCTTCTAAAGCTTTTGTTGGTTTTGGTGAAATCTCTTTCCTGGGTCATCGTGTTGGTCATGGTCTCTTGAAGACAGAAGACCACAATACTTCCAAAATACTGAACATCTCTGTTCCTAAAACGAAGAAACAAGTTAGGAGTCTCTTAGGTTTAATTCAATTTTATGGGAGATTTATTCCAAATTTATCTTCGATCATGGCACCTCTATCAACATTGTTGAAGAAAGGTTCGCCTAATCTGGTCCGTTGGTCTGAAGAATGCCAATCTTCACTAGACCAAATCAAGAATATATTTTCTTCTCCTCCCATCTTAAGATTACCTACTCTTGATAGGACTTTTGTTCTTCGGAGTGATGCTTCATCCACTGGGATTGGAGCAGCACTGATGCAAGAATATGCAAATACTCTGCATCCTGTTATGTACATTTCTAGAAAACTAAATGCGGCAGAGAGGAACTACTCGGTTTTAGACCGTGAGTTGTTAGCGATGGTTTGGTCAATTCTAAAACTACAAAGATTCCTCCTGGGCGCACATTTCATTCTAGAGACTGATCAGAAAGCTCTTACAGCTATTCAGACTAAGAATTTGAAGAGTTCGAGATCCACTCGATATGCTATAGCTCTTCAACCTTTTCACTTCACGGTACGAGCTATCCGTGGTGCGGATAATGTGATGGCTGACATTTTGTCTAGATGCCCACATGACTCCAACTAATACTTCTGTCCTATATTTCCATATATTACAGAGTCATAACACACCTATATTTCTACAATAGATTAGCACATCTGTACTTACTTTATATGTACACACTATCGTGCTTTGTTGTCATCTTCTTCTGTTCGTTTTTTAAGATGATAGAGGAGGACTGAGTAGTTAATATAAGGGCCGTTAGTTTACTAAACAGCCACAATTATTAATAATGTATTGTACCTTATGAAGCATATTAGTTATTAATTAGCATTATATTGCTTGTACTTTCTCAGAATGTCATTGTTGAGCTGAGGACTTACCTTACTAGTTTCAAGCATGACGAGTTCTAGATTGTGTACTTACCCTCGGAATACCAGAGCATATGTCCTGGATCGTCATGTAGTTTAACTTTACTATGTACTTATGTCATTACATGTCAAAGAATGTACTATTTAAATTTTCCTATCAGATTTGTACATCCATTTTTAAAGACAATATTAGAGTATGCTGTTTAATGATGATTATAGTAACTTGCATACGTATATTGTGTTTACATGCTAACGTGATGTGTGTTGGTGACACCTCCCCGATGTGAATATTTTTTGAGACATATTTATTTTTCTGTTGAGGTATATCCTCACCAGACACTCTATAATTAGCCTATTGATTGGCAATTTAATTAATTATCAGCGCATAATTCGTGCGTTTTTGAGCCGCTTATCGCATGCTCTTTGATATTAAAAAAAAATATGTTCCACATTTTTTTTTTATCGGGAGGAGGTGGTGATATGTTGCGTGATAAATTCTCGCAACATCGTTTTTTACAATATCTATTTTATAACGCAAGGGCAACAACTGCTTGAAATTTATAGTCACTTTTCTCGGTAAGCATTTGTCTTCTCGCGTTGGTATCGAATGCAGTTAAGTTTGAGCTGTGGTCATTTTGCGCTGGACTGCGCATGACTTGTCTTGCTTCTTGGTCGATCGGTTTCCGCCCACGACTAGTGGAGTGAGCGATTTGGAATGGCGAAAGAGATGCCTCGTTGAAGAGGGGATCTCCGCTATTTTTTGTTCTGTCAGGGATGTGTAGTCCTCTTAATGGATATTTCGTTTATTCGAGATAATACCTCTAGTGTTTCCCACATGTCGGGAGGCGTGATATTTCTGTGTATTTCATGAAAGCAAGGTAAATTGACTTTTTTCATTAACTCTATCGATTTTGGGTCGTGAACGATTTCGATTCATAGCCTGTCTGCGAAAGTCGTCGTCACGAGATGTTTTTTCCCAGCTCACATGTCGCTGCATTGTACTGCATCGGTTGATGCATGTACCAAGGACCATTACTTGCTACTTTGTTAAATGAACTAGGTTTGGAAAACCTTTATTATCTAGAGGATATTTTTGAGGACATTATTTATACTTCGGCAGACGTGTCTGTCTTGCTGAAGTCAGACTAAGGAGGGTGAACTGATCTCATACATCTGGTTATCTCCTGGCTGTTATAGAAAAGGATGGAGTTTTTCACCTGACTACATTTACAGCACTATGAAATATAACATGCATCTGACTCATCATTGTAATGCTGTCTACCGTCTATTGCTGTATTGAATGTTGCTGTGATAATGACTGTTTGATGTGCCTACACATTTGCGTAACCATTTTGTCACTGTGGCGTCCACAATAAATAATGAAGAAAAACGTCAACGGCTGTTTCAAGACTCATTGACTTTATACGTCGTGAGTTTACTGACGTCCTATGTGGATTGCCCTGTTATTGTTGTATGAACATTGTTTTGACTGAACACATCTACACACTACACAAAACCAGACATGCGGATACCATCCATCATCATATGGCATCACGCATCAAGTTTCTTTTGCAGTTGCTAAGAGGACTTCCCTTCTGCCCATAAGACTAGGTCATAACCAAACAGTGCGCTGGGTGATTCAAGGTCGTCTGCCAGGTCGTTTATGTATATGACGAAAAGGGTGCAGCTTAGGGCCGAGCCTTGTGGGAGGCCTTCTTGGATTGTTCTTTTTCCTAATGTTGTTCCGTTGAACGTTGTGAAGAACTGTGAGGAAATCTTCTATCCAACGGAACATTCTTCTTTCTATGCACATCTTCTGCATCATGAAGTATAGAACATCTCTCCATACTCGGTCGTATGCCTGGTTGAGGTCTACGAAAACTGCGGCTACATGGTTTTTATCCTGGAAAGCATCAGCAATCTGTTGCACCAATCGGATTACCTGGTCAACAGTCTGTCTTCCTCTTCTAAATCCTGCTTGGTTAGGATGGAGGGCTTTCCCTTTCTCTAACCACCAAAAGAGGCTTGCATTTATCATACGTTCTGCCATTTTCCCAATGCATGAAGTCAGAGAGATGGGCTGATGTCGGAAATTGAATGCGAATCGCTGCCACTTTTAGCTGAGTGTTCCTCCTCTATCTTATTCTTTATTTTACATCCTCCCGTTTTTGTTTTTTTGTTGTTTTTTTTTTTTTTTTTTTTTTTGCATATATCCTACATATTTATTTCTGGATTTAGTCATGTGACTCTTACGTTGGACACGCTAAATTCCACCTTCTTGGCATGTGGACATCGGCACCTAGTAAAGGTATTTTTACTTTCCTTTCTTGTGGGTGACGGCAAAATTCCCTGATTCTCTGATTCAGAGAGAAACTGGACACACAGGAAAAAGACGTTGGATTTCATGTAGCCGAACGTGTATAGAATCACGAACTTTAGTCGTTCGAATAACCGCTAAAGTGTCGCTGTAGATAACATTCTTTCTTTTATCAAGAGACGCAAGGGAGACAGCTCCCAAGGTCGTTAAGTCGTGATTACACGGCTATCAATGCGCGCGCAACCCCACGTTTGAACACCTACAGACTTTATCTTACTTCGTAAGCTAGGCGTCTCTAATTTTCCTTGCCCTTGTCTCCAGAGAATTCTGCTATAGTCCGTTCGGAAATTCGTGCCCACAGAAAGCGTCAATTTTCTCCAAAACTTTTTGTTGTATGGACATGAATTTTTTCATTCAGTCTTAGATTTTCCATGCAGTTAAGATTTTGCGATCATTACATCCACAGCTGTCGCGAAATTTGCAAAACGGCGATTTTCTTTGATCTTCTTGGAACATTTGCCTAAATCTGCCCGTAACATTAATTCTTACAGTAAATCACAACATTTGTGCGACAAGACGGTTCAAAGGCGTGTCCTAAATGTGTGAATGGTTGTTCACGTGATTTTGATACGAGGAATGATGTTCTGATAATGAACCATGATAGCAGTAAATCATCGGGAAGCTATGACAAATCGTAACTGTTTATGTGTTATTATAGATTGGCATATGAAATTAGTTTATCACAAACGTAGGTATGCGATCGACGGGCCTCATTCCGAATCAGACGACTCCAATAAGTTCACAACAGTTATTGGTTGGATAAACTGCAAGCCATCTCGCTGCCAGTAATCTTCTTCTTCCTGTAGCACGTGTTCTTCACATTTAGCCCAGTACTCTGTGCCTATTCGTGAAAGGGCCTCACGAGTCATGTCTTTAACATCGCACATTTTAAAAGTGGTGTTCTGGGTGGCCACTTGCCCTTTATCTCTAGCCCAAACCAGCTCTATTGGGTTACGGTGAGAATGGTAAGTTGGGAGTCGAAGAGAAAAATGACCCTGCTCTTGGATGATTTTATCAATCAGATACACTTTTGTCTTATTCCTCTGTCTCACAAGCTTCAACAACTCTGGTTTTATAGCTGTTGTCAGCGAAGATATTTTAATTCACAAGCCACCTCCTGATTTCGTCTTTCGTGCTTGCCGAAGTGGGAGCTTTATCCTCCTGCGCTAGAACATTATGATAGGACGCATTATCCACCACCAAGCAAGACGGCCTTTCTAGAGTCGGGAGGAGTGTATTCACTATCCAATCTCCAAAAATTTGCCCATTCATTTCACTGTAGTATTCCCTACCATCTACAGACTTTGATTGAAAAATAAGCTCTGCATCACGGACAAGCCCATTCTGTCTGCTGCCAGCATGTGCTAATATAATGCGTTGACCTTTGCGGCTGGGAATTTTCCTTCTATGGTCTCCGTCAACAGGTTGCCATTCTTTCTCGTTCGTATGATGAGCATTAACCCAAGATTCGTCCAAATACACAATATCTTAGCCGTCTTGCCTTCTCTCACGAATCTGCCTAATGTATTTGCTTCGAGCTGCACCCAGATGTGGTTTTTCACATAAAAAATTCCTTCCGCCAGACGTTTTTCTAAAAGTGAAGCCGACACTTCTGACAAGTTGCCAAAGAGTTGTTTTTGAGACGTTAATATCGCATTCTGCTTGCAGCCGACTTTTCAGCCTGCGGAGAGTAACAAGTTGATTAGCATTAAACATCTTCAAAATCAAACGTCTAATGACATCCTTGTCAAAATCATCAATTTTTTTCTTCCTTCCCTGCTTAACCGCAGCCACTGTACAATCACCGTCTTGATGTATCCAACGTCGAAAAGATCTTCTATCCACACCCAGGGCCTTTCGTGTTCTCCTACCTGGTTCTTGGATGTCGTGGTATAAACAACCCATCTTAGCCTCTCTGCAAAAATGCCTGTACAATATAACAGTTACCCTCTGCAAAGTGATAAATTTGCATTTCAGATTCATTGCGCTTTTCATAATTATGCAGTTTAGTTTATTAATATATTATACGCTGGTGTCGTTTTGTTTCATTGCAGCCAACTCATTGCAATTAGCATACGCCGCTGAAATAATTACTCGCGACTGTGTACAATAGGTGCGCACACGTGCGGACATGTAGTCACTACACTAATTCAAACAAAAAAAAATATTGAATAGCACATTTCATCGCTTGTGCTGTGCTGTAACAAAAATTAAGTGCACAATTTTTGATCGGATCTTGTAACTTTCCTGTAGAACTAATAAAAATTAACCCAGACAACGGTAAGAGTTTTTTTATATAACTTAAAGAAGAAAATTCGAACATGACATGAGTTTTGTAAGGGCAAAAAATATATTAATAACTGCATTGATATCAGTAGGGCACGTAGCAAATTTCAATAACATCCGTCAAGGGGTTGCAAAGTTACAACGTTCAATGTGTGGGCACGAATATCCGAACGGACGTTTTTTTATACCTTACAAAGTGATATTCTGCTCCAGAGCAAATAACAGTTGTAGTGCGTTTAGGAATATTCGTTTTGCGGTATATATATATATATATATATATATATATATATATATATATATATATATATATATATATATATATATATATATATATATATATATATATATATACTTGTTGAAGCATTTGGCCAGTCTTTCAAGGGAGATTATCAGATCTTTCAATTCTTTAGTTTGATGGCTCTTCAGCGCTGATATTACTGAGAGGGCATCTGTAAAGATTACTATTTGTTTTGTTTTTTTGCCTGTGCTTTGCATTCAATAAGAGTTTCAGCTGCCTGTTTCAGGTCTTCTGCTTCAGCACTGAAGTTATTGCAATATTTGCCAGTGGCAATTGCCATAGAGTGGATTCTATTCTTTAGTTTTATGAGGATGCCGGCACCCCTGTAAAACCTTAAATTGTGTTCAAACATTACCGTCTGGTTCGTAAACTGTGTGTGTGTGAAGTAATGTGGCCAAAAGTTGTGACCTCAGATTGAGCCAGCGAACTCCGCCACGCAAAAAGCAAGCGAGGGAAGACTTTTAATCAATAAAGGGGCGGGACTTTACTGATACCTGCGGGGAAACAAAACAAGTAGGGGGGGGGGGGGGGGGGGGGGGGGGGGGGGGGGGGGGGGGGGGAGAGAGAAAGAGAGGATGAGAGTTTGTTTATAATTTCGTGTGTGTGAGTGCATAAATAGAGATTTCTGATAAGTGTTAAAAGTAGGATATTGATGACGTGTCTATTTTCAGGGGCTATAGGAAAATCCCTGTACTCTGCTTCCAGTGTAACATAATACCACATACTCATTATTACAACATATACGGCAGCATAACTTAGTACGACAGCATATACCTGATTCCTTCAGCACCTACTTGTTATGGGAAAGACTGCCAGATCTTCCTTTGCCATCACCTTACTGGGCACACTGTGACAGACCCATTAACATCCACTACGGCGGCATAGACTGACATAACATGAGAGAGAATTAGACAGTTGCCAGTAATCGTTATCTGTCTGGTGGCTCAAGTTCATCACTATTCATTACAGGAGGTGCATCAATTGACGCCCCTCATGGTTAGTCGTTTCCTAGCAGAAATCAGGGTCAGATAAAACTTACTTAGTCGTTCTTCTTCTACCGTGAATTGTAGAGGTTTATAAGAGAGAGCGCCATACTATTCTATCGGCTATCTTCCTCCTGGCCTGGTCCCATTCTACTCCTCGGTCCTTCAAAGATTGTCTAATGTTGTTCTCCCAGCGGACTTTGGGTTGTCCTAGAGGTCTGGATCCCTGGCTCTTTGTTTCCCATGCTTGTCGTGGTAGCCGATCTTCTCTTATTCTGCAGACATGGCCAGACCATCTCAGTTGAAACTGTTCTACTTGGGTCTGCAGGGGTTGGGTTTTTAGGCCTTGACGTATCGTCTGGTTGCGGACCATGTCTCTTCTTGTTACTTCAACCACCTTCCTCAGATCATTCATTTCTGAGGTTTGGATCTGGCTTTTGTGGGTTGTAGTCATTGCCCATGACTCGCATCCATACGTCAAGACTGGACATAGGTGGAGCCATCTTCGTCTTCATACCAACTTCTCTTTTGCGGAGGAATACTCTTTATGGCTTGAAAAAGTCTCCCAGCTTCTGCTCTTCGGGTAGCCAATTCTTCCTTGATGCTTCCCTTCCGGTCTATGACCGCTCCAAGGTACTTAAAGTGGTCGACCTGCTCTAGGACCTGTTCCTCCCAGCTTAATCTGATGTATTCTTTCCTCTCATGATATCACCATGGTTTTTGTTTTCGAGCTGCTTATGATCATCCCTCTCTTTTCCAGCTCTTCCTTCCAGACTTGCAGGTTGGATTGAAGATGTGCCTCTGATTTAGCAATCAGGCAACATCATCAACAATTGCCAGCTCTGAAATATAGACCTGTGTAGCGTCGCTTTTCTTCGGGTGTGAACCGCTGACTAGAGGATGTTGATGGTGTCGTAGTGACAACGGTCCAACACGGGCGATGCTATTTGGACTTGAAAATAATAACGCGAATGTTTCTCTAACAGGAACGTGAATCTTGGACTTCAATAACAATCAGGCACATCAACGAGTGCCAATATGGGTATGAACGAACTCGTTATGTCGACTGGCAACAACATATTTATTTTTGGACGAATCACGTAGACAAAATATTATACGAGACAGTACGTTCATAGTGGTTTCACAGTTCATAAAAATGCATGGATCAATGATAGGAAATACAGTGCTTGTAGGCTCATGGTTTCTTCACACAATCTAACGGTTTTGACCTTTCGTTAGTTGTGGTAAAGTGGGATGATATAAATACTTATAGGGGACTTCGTGTACTGACTGAGATCAGCTGTTAAGGTATCTGCATCTAATATGTGTAGTGTTTTACAGATAACTTTCCTTGCTACCACATTTATACTTCAGTCAGAGTTATTCTGGAATATTGTGATGGCTACGTTAAATGTCTAGGGTTATGAAAATGATGAAGTGTAAGTCACAACAATAACAGACAGATAAACAAGTTAGTTTAATCCACAACTCGTTAAAACACTGTGACACTCACACACATATAACACACTATAAGACTATCTTAAATGAGTCAAGTGTTAAAGTTTAAAAATATATGTATTAAGTGCTTTTCAATAATAGATATCCTGATTCAGCTACATAGTGAACCAGGAATCACAATACAATGCAATTTCAAGTGGTATATACACAAGTTATAACTAGGATCTTTGTATTTACATATGTTATTATTATTGTATGTGTGTGAGTTGTGATGTGGTACTATGAGGTCATACTGGCTGTTCAAGCTAAGTTATTGGTCGTCATCATGACTTCAAGTGTCTGTTTCTGTTGGAACTAGTATTAGAGATGTTCTCAGTTCCTTTCATTGAAACAACTAATTTCCCCTCGTTAGTTACTATAATGTCAATTTTAGAGGGGGTATATAAGATTTGAGCTGCTCTGGCCACAGTTTCTTTTCTGTTGTGAGGGCGGCAGGAAACACTCTCCTCTGCTCGCTTGCTTCACTGTGTTCTTGAGACTCCTCACGGTCGCTAGCTGGACCAAGGATTTAGCTACCAGCCTCTGGATTCAGCAACTCTCAGACCAAGTGCTGTTTCAATAAGTCAGGACCACGGTCCCTGAAACAAGAAGGATGTACCTCCTACTGTAGAACTAATTTATAATATATTTCCTCACTGGACACAATACACACAAACACTGAGTTCAGAGCGTTAGGCCAACTGTAGCTTCATCTGAAATAATTTAAACCAGTATCCCTCTCCCTAAAGGTTAATACACCTCTGCAATTCCAGCAGTCTTTCCTTCTAGTCAATAAGCTAGGTGTCATTGTGTTATTTGGCGATCCCACGCAGATGTACTTTTCTCCGAAAAGTTTTGTTCAGGTTGGAGCAATATATAGGCTTTGCCTCATGTTTGCTACTGAACCACACACAGATACAGACATAGATTATCAATTTACATGCAATTTTCATCAAAAGATATCAAAGAGATCAACCTTACCACAATTCATGGAAATAATGCACAGATACGTTGACTGGCAATGAATTTTTGCACAAATAATGGCACAAACTCCGATCTGCCTCTGTCCCAGGCTTTTATTTAGAAAATATGAGCTGGATCTCAACGCACTGCTTATTGGTAAGTTTATTTGAAAAAGTGGTTCTGAACTGACGCTCCTAATTGACTATATCAGCGGGTCTAACCAATCGGACCATGTTTACAAAAGTGTTTGAAAAAAATTTAACTTTTCCTACGTTTCCCCTGACAACCAAAATAGTATTTGCAGTCCAACTAATCATGTTTAGCCTTACATATACTTCCCGCCAATCAAATAGGAGGTAACATGTTGACCCATTTCCCGTACCATGGTGGTTTCAAAACATGCCACTGTGCAAATCTAACCTGGTGTTGTTTGACAGCATCACCATTTTCTTTTGGCTATAATTTGTTAATTCCTAGACTATTTGCGTAACACTTAACATATTCTTTGTCAGCAAGCCCTAAGGAACCCAAATATATAAATTTAATGGCGCTAGATGGCTGCGTTCAAAATATGTATTTACTTCTAGGATAGTCGTGCTGCTGCGACCTCCTCACTTCCATACTATGGGGTGTCTTCTGTACTGTCAGACTAATGTCAGGATTTTAGACATAAACAGTAGAATGTCATGTTTCCCAATAAGCATTAATCATGTTTTTTACAACCTAACCGTGTATTTGTAGTGTTTTTTATCACTGTCTATCTGAAAAAAAAGGTAGTGCTTCATGCCTTACGCTTTGTGGGTGGCATTAATTTTTATATCGCGCGACTGCGTGTAGTGTTGCATGCGTTCGCCCGATCAGCCCTCTCTCTCTCTCTCAGTCTCACTTAAGTCAGGTAATTTCAAAATAGGTTTGCTTGTAAGCTTTTCCTTCAATTCCTGGTAAGCCAATTCACATTGTGCTGTCCATGTAATTCGATCTGGATTTCCTTTGCGTGTCAAATCAGTTAACGGTGCACATATGGAATTAAAGTTTTTGATATACTTCTGGTAGAAACCACATCATGAGACAAAGGATCTCACGTCCTTCTTGGTTTGTGGTCTCGGGGCTTTCTGTAGTTTCTCTAAATTCTTTGGGTCAGGGGTCATGTTTCCCTGATAAACTGTGTGTCCCAAGAATTCTAATTCTTTACATCCAACGCAACATTTGGTTGGTCGGGCTGTTAAATTCGCTTCTCTAAGTCGATTAAACAGCATGTTCAGAGAGTCAATATGTTCCTCAAATGTTTCTGTTGCTATAAGGATATCATCCATGAAATTTGTGATGCATGGGTTATTCAGAGGGTCCAACAATTTTCTCATCATTCTAGAGAAAACACTAGGCGCATTCTTCAATCCAAATGGCAATCTGTTAAACTCATAGTGTCCCTCTGAGGTACTAAATGCTAGGTATGGTCTAACCTCAGGCTTTACTGGAATCTGATAGTATCCTTTACTCGGATCCACTTTTGAGAAATATTTAGCTTTATTTAGCCTGGCAAACAACTGATTTGTATCCGGCAATGGATCCACCTGACCTTCTGTGATAGCATTCAGTCTCCTGTAATCTATACAGAGTCTATGTTCTCCAGAGGGTTTTCTTACGAGCACCACATTGGAACTATACGAAGATTCACTGTGTGAAATAATTCCTTCCTTCAACAAACAGTCTATCTCTTCCTTCAAAGCTTTCTCCTTAGCAAAAGGAATCGAATAGGGCTTCATACAGACAGGTGAGGGGTCTATCAGTTTCATATCATATTCCAATAAGTTTGTATGCCCCGGTCGGTCCGTTAACACCTCTGTATGATTATCTAGAACCTGTTGCACTCTCTCTTTCTGATTTTTCGTTAAATGTGTACTGATTTTCACCTGTGCTGCTGTCTCACAGGGGTGTAATGGATATTCAAATGATGAAAGTGGTTCCTTTTTCATCTCCATAGCAATGGACAAGGTCAACAAGTGTGTCTCTTCCTGATTTTCTCTTTCCAAATATTTCTTCAGGAGATTCACATGATAGATTTTTTTCTTTCCCCTTCTTATCTATCTTATAATTTGTTCTAGACACCTTCTCTAGAACTGTATATGGACCTTGCCATCCAATTTGTAATTTATTCTGACTACCGGGTAGAAGAAGCAGTACCTTCTCTCCCACAGCCAATTCTCTGTCTTTAGCTTTCCTGTTATAATAGGCAGCATGTTTTTTCCTGGCTTGTTTCAAATTTTCATTGGCAAGTTTCCAGCCAGTTTTTAAACAGTGGTCAGCTCATTCACATATTGGTATGAGGATGTAATATTTTCCTCTGCCTTTTCATCGGTCCACGTTCTTAACAGGGCTTCAAGTGGACCTTTTATTGGCCTTCCAAATAATAATGTTGCCGGGGCCATACCGGTTGAACTATGGGGTACCTCCCGATAAGCAAAGAGGGCGGCGTGAAGGTACTGATCCCATGTATCTGGTTTTTCGTGTGCCAACTTTCTCAGGATCGACATCAACGTGCCATTAAATCTTTCCACTTGGCCATTTCCTTGGGGATGGTACACACTACAATGGAAGTGTTTAGCCTGGAAGATCCTGAAAACTTCTTCTGTTAGTTTCCCCTTAAACTGAGAGCCATTATCAGTCAAGATTTGATTGGGAAAGCCTAACCTTGTGAAAATTGTGAGTAATGCCTCTGCCACATGCTTAGAATCAATCGATGACAGGGCTACCGCCTCTCCCCACATAGAACAAGTGTCCACCAGAGTCAGAATGTAGCTGTTCCTTCTCTTGGTTCGGGTGAGAGGTCCCACAAGATCCACGGCAACTCTCTCAAAGGGTGTTACCACTATGGGCATTTCCCCCAGAGTTGCTGGTGCAGTCCAATGCTTAGGTGCTACTCGTTGGCACTCTGGACAGGATTTTACATATCGTTTGATATCTTCAGTTATTCCTGGCCAGAAATAGTGACAAGCTATACGCTGTCCTGTTGCGCTGATCCCCATATGACCACTAAAGGGAACAGCGTGCCCTAGTTCCAACACTTTAGTCCTATATGAAGTGGGAAGGACCAGCTGTCCGTGACCATTGGATTCAGATCCAGCCTTCCTATAAATTAGCTTGTTCTTCATATAAAATTCTCCCTTGCCTGGAGGTGTATGAGATTTGGGCAACTTCTTGAAGCACGGCTTGAGTGTTTTGTCCTCCGCCTGTGCCTTCCTCATCTCATCGGGATGAGTATTTATAGGATTTTCCTCCTCCTTTTTGGACTGTGATCTGGTCTGCACCGTTGCCAATATCACAGGTCTCTTGGGATTCCCCAAGAAGACATATCTACACCCCAATATCAGAGAGTTGATTGGCTCATTTATCACTGCTGCTTTTATGATTCCATCCACATATCGCGTTTTCACCTTTATCCGAGCGACGGGAAGTGTCATGGTAGCTACATCTTTGGTTGCAGTTTGAATCTCCACTGTTTCTGTGGTGTATTGATCTGCCTGCACCAGGTGAGAACTCACAACGGAATCATAATCTAGACCTGTATCATATAAACACCTTATGGTGACACCATTACAGATTACATCTTCACACATTGGGGGGTGGTATGGTTCCTGTAGTTCCTCAGGTTTGAACTTTTTTCCCTTCTTTCCAGATGCCATAGCAGCACAATGAGGAGGTTTCCTTCTACAATGGTCAGTATCATGATTGTCCATTCGGCAATTCTTATACCATCTCTTTTTTTGGTTGAAAGATTTTCTTTCATCATATTTCCTTTCATCGAATTGTGGGGTTTTATTTTTATTGTCATACCGTGGCCTATCAAACTGGTGCTTACCTTTGTTCTGATCTCTAGGATCAAATTTATTAAAGTTCTGTGGTGCCTTAAAATTATCTACCTGTTTCTTTCTATTACCTGATACCTCTGCCTGAGCTGCTTGATACCTTTCTGCAACATTTAGCAACTCACCCAGTCTCTCTGCACCTTGTTCCATGAGAAACTTTCTCAGGTCTGGAGCCATGGACTCTCTTAATTGCTCTATCATAATCATCTCTTTAAGATCTTGGGTCTTCCCCAGAGCAGTCCATTTCTCCAAATAGGTTTCCAGTCTGGCAGAGAATTGGTGGTATGTCTCCCCAGACAACAGCTTGGCATTTCTAAACTTCTTACGATAAAATTCACTATTCTTTTCATACCTCAATAACAAAGCCTGCTTTAGCATGTCATAATTTTCTTGGTCATCTCTGTTCATTTTGGCAAAAACTTCATAAGCTGCACCACGAAGCCCTTGTGATAACTTTAAGCTCCACCTTTCTCTCTCTAACCCATACGTGGTAGCTAATAGTTCATATCTATTTAGATAGCTCTCAATATCATCGTCTTTCTCAACAAAATGATCTAAATGAAAGTTCATAGCTGAGGTTGAGGCTCCCTGACTAGCAGTAGCATCGGAGGTAAAGGGACTGGCACCATTTTCAGGAGCATGGCCTTGAAATTCCAACTCCCTTAGTCGTAACTCATGTTCCCTTTGTAATCTCTTCTCCTCCTTTTCTGCTTCCCTTTCTGCAGCCTGTCGCTTGTCTTCTCTTTCTGCAGCCTGTCTCTTCTCTTCTCTTTCTGCCTCCAATTGTTACTTCTTAGTCTCAGCCTCCAATGCTTTAGCCTTTTTGTCAGCCTCAATCTGCAACCTCTTAATTTCTTTTTCAGCTTCTATTCTCTTATCTTCGGCCAATCTATCAGATTCTAATTTTCTTTCTGCTTCTTTTTCTAATCTTCTTTCTTCCCGTTCCATATATTTGTCACATTCAGTAGTGACATAAGTAATCATAACTTGCCCGTCCAGTCCTAACTCTTTTGCAGTCTGCACAGCAGCAGATCGAAATTTGGCCAGGTCCGCCATTTTCTAACAGGTAAATGTATAAAATATCTAACTGAACAATTTAATCTCTAACTAAATATCTAAGGACAACCACAGGCACTGAGAGCTCAACCTTATTTATATTCACCCAAGGATACCTTTAAATTTTTATTATTCCCAATATATACTATAATAGGAGAAAGTTCAATATCCCGGGAGCGAGACCCCAATATATGTGGTAAAGTGGGATGATATAAATACTTATAGGGGACTTAGTGTACTGACTGAGATCAGCTGTGAAGGTATCTGCATCTAATATGTGTAGTGTTTTACAGATAACCTTACTTGCTACCACATTTATACCTCAGTCAGAGTTATTCTGGAATATTGTGATGGCTACGTTAAATGTCTAGGGTTATGAAAATGATGAAGTGTAAGTCACAACAATAACAGACAGATAAACAAGTTAGTTTAATCCACAACTCTTTACAACAAGGTGACACTCACACACATATAACACACTATAAGACTATCTTAAATGAGTCAAGTGTTAAAGTTTAAAAATATATGTATTAAGTGCTTTTCAATAATAGATATCCTGATTCAGCTACATAGTGAACCAGGAATCACAATACAATGCAATTTCAAGTGGTATATACACAAGTTATAACTAGGATCTTTGTATTTACATATATTATTATTACTGTATGTGTGTGAGTTGTGATGTGGTACTATGAGGTCATACTGGCTGTTCACGCTAAGTTATTGGTCGTCATCATGACTTCAAGTGTCTGTTTCTGTTGGAACTAGTATTAGAGATGTTCTCAGTTCCTTTCATTGAAACAATTAATTTCCCCTCGTTAGTTACTATAATGTCAATTTTAGAGGGGGTATATAAGATTTGAGCTGCTCTGGCCACAGTTTCTTATCTGTTGTGAGGGCGGCAGGAAACACTCTCCTCTGCTCGCTTGCTTCACTGTGTTCTTGAGACTCCTCACGGTCGCTAGCTGGACCAAGGATTTAGCTACCAGCCTCTGGATTCAGCAACTCTCAGACCAAGTGCTGTTTCAATAAATCAGGACCACGGTCCCCGAAACAAGAAGGATGTACCTCCTACTGTAGAACTAATTTATAATATACTTCCTCACTGAACACAATACATACAAACACTGAGTTCAGAGCGTTAGGCCAACTGTAGCTTCATCTGAAATAATTTAAACCAGTATCCCTCTCCCTAAAGGTTAATACGCCTCTGCAATTCCAGCAGTCTTTCCTTCTAGTCAATAAGCTAGGTGTCATTGTGTTATTTGGCGATCCCACGCAGATGTACTTTTCTCCGACAAGTTTTGTTCAGGTTGGAGCAATATATAGGCTTTGCCTCATGTTTGCTACTGAACCACACACAGATACAGACATAGATTATCAATTTACATGCAATTTTCATCAAAAGATATCAAAGAGATCAACCTTACCACAATTCATGGAAATAATACACAGATACGTTGACTGGCAATGAATTTTTGCACAAATAATGGCACAAACTCCGATCTGCCTCTGTCCCAGGCTTTTATTTAGAAAATATGAGCTGGATCTCAACGCACTGCTTATTGGTAAGTTTATTTGAAAAAGTGGTTCTGAACTGACGCTCCTAATTGACTATATCAGCGGGTCTAACCAATCGGACCATGTTTACAAAAGTGTTTGAAAAAAATTTAACTTTTCCTACGTTTCCCCTGACAACCAAAATAGTATTTGCAGTCCAACTAATCATGTTTAGCCTTACATATACTTCCCGCCAATCAAATAGGAGGTAACATGTTGACCCATTTCCCGTACCATGGTGGTTTCAAAACATGCCACTGTGCAAATCTAACCTGGTGTTGTCTGACAGCATCACCATTTTCTTTTGGCTATAATTTGTTAATTCCTAGACTATTTGCGTAACACTTAACATATTCTTTGTCAGCAAGCCCTAAGGAACCCAAATATATAAATTTAATGGCGCTAGGTGGCTGCGTTCAAAATATTTATTTTCTTCTAGGATAGTCGTGCTGCTGCGACCTCCTCACTTCCATACTATGGGGTGTCTTCTGTACTGTCAGACTAATGTCAGGATTTTAGACATAAACAGTAGAATGTCATGTTTCCCAATAAGCATTAATCATGTTTTTTACAACCTAACCGTGTATTTGTAGTGTTTTTTATCACTGTCTATCTGAGAAAAAAAAGGTAGTGCTTCATGCCTTACGCTTTGTGGGTGGCATTAATTTTTATATCGCGCGACTGCGTGTTGTGTTGCATGCGTTCCCCCGATCAGCCCTCTCTCTCTCTCTATCCTAATTCCATCTGTCTTTCCGTTAGGCAGTGTATAAAATAAAATTAATGGAATTTAAATCTAGGTCATTACGCAGTGCAGCTCAAGGTTTTCTTAGAAATACAGTACATGTGTTATTGTAGAAAGCGTGTATTGATGCAGGAGGCTTTTCTATCACGTGAAAGCGTTACAATTTTGTAGACGAAGTAGAAAAAAAGGGGGATCTCGAGTACAGTCATTGTGACAGCACTGTTCTTTACCATTCTTCTTTCTCTTTTATTGAATTTATGTGTTAGGCTTTACATTTACTTTTTAATTTATATATGTGGATTTAGAATGTTTCACGACATTAGTGATAAAGCTTCTAAGGTCATCCATGCAATAAAATCTTCATATGTCTATTTCGGACCTGTAACGTTGTCCTGGTACATGTTAATTTTGGTGTCATTAAACATTCATGATCCTGGCCTCCACTATATATGTTAATACAGCATAAAGTTAATTAAAATACTTGGTTCATCTCTCGTGATCGCCGTGTCACGTATGACGGCGCTCCCATAATTTATATCAATAAGCCGAACAGACGGAGCATTTAAAAAAATCCTTTAAAGTATTAGGATACTTTCAGCGTAGTATCGAGTTGATCCATTATAATCCCTCCTGAACGAGACGGGGTTAGCTAGATACCAACATCGATTACAGTCACTGGAAAAACATATTAAAAGTACATTCAATTATAACAACCACTGGCACTGACTTACGCAGGGGTAAGCCGACAGGGCTTCTATTTTAAAGTCCTGTCCCAGAAATACACTTGCCCCAAAAGATGGGTACACAATAACAAATCAACAGACTCTCTGTCTGGATATATGAGATGCGGCTTGCTATATTCACGCTTCTACGTCATCTGGCTTGTTTGGATACAAGCGCGCACGAATTCATCTACACCCAATTATGCAAATACGTGCGTGACAGATGACATTTATAAAAACTAACATCAACATAAGTTGGTGCGTACTCACTTAACCGAAGTAGAACCTGAAGATTACCCGTGAGTGTTAAGGATACAAACAAGGAGGCATCAGCTTCCTTCCCACCGTCCGCAAAAAATTTAATTCTATTAAATGTTTTTCTTTAATTACCGCGGAGAGGTGAAACAAGCTTACAAATATGAATTTTATACTAATAATACTAATAATGCAAGAGAAGCATATTAATCAGTAAGAGGAGAGTGAACGAACAAAATCAAATTCAACTCAACTCAACAACAAATATGCATAAAAGCATATCATCACAATTGACCAACTTTGGAACAATGTGGAAGAAATGAAAGAAAATCAAAGCATAAAGGATGATTAATTGAACCCAAATGCAATAACAAATAAAAAGACATGGTAATACATGAATTTAAAGGAAAAGATGAAAATGCATAAAAAATAAAAAATGAGAAATGACAAAATCAAAGAATATGAATACAACACTTGAAGTTATCAACACACTTAACCGTGTCTAAAGATGAGTAGTATCATTAAATAACTACCAATGACGTATCACTATCTAAAAATGAGTGATAGTTACCCGATGTAATCATTAGGATTAAAATAGTTATAGTTAATTATATTAAACTAATTAAACTAATTAAATATGTTAATTAATCAAAATGTACTGAATAATGTTTCAGTTTATTACACTGCTAAAAGTTCAATAAGTTCCAGAAGATTCTAAGTTAACTTCAAACCCAGTTCATAAACACGAAGATCCTTTAAAAGTCTGAGTATGTGTGGTAAAGTGGGATGATATAAATTAATTTCCCCTCTTTATTTACTATACTGTCAATTTTAGAGGGGGTATATAAGATTTGAGCTGCTCTGGCCACAGATTCTTATCTTCTGTGAGGGCGGCAGGAGGCAATCTCCTCTGCTCGCTTGCTTCGCTGTGTTCTTGAAACTTCTCACGGGTCGCTAGCTGGACCAAGGAGTAAGCTACCAGCCTCTGGATGCTGCAAAACTCAGACCAGGTGCTGCTTCAACACGTTAGGACCACGGTCCCTGAAACAAGAAGGTTGTACCTCATACTTTAGAACTAATTTATACTCTAGTTCCACACTGAACACAATACATACAAACACTGAGTTCAGAACGTTAGGCCAACTGCTAGCTTCATCTGAAACAATTTATACCAGTATCCTTCTCCCTACAGGTTACTACGCTTCTGCAATTCCAGCAGTCTTTCCTTCTAGTCAATAAGATAGGTGTCATTGTGTTATTTGGCGATCCCATGCAGATATACTTTTCTCCGACAAGTTTTGTTCAGGTTGGAGCAATATTTAGGCTTTGCCTCATGTTTGCTACTGAACCACACACATATACAGACAGAGATTATCAATTTACATGCAATTTTCATCAAAAAGATATCAAAGAGGTCAATCTTACCACAATTCATGGAAATAATAAACAAATACGTTGACTGGCAATAAATTTTGGCACAATTACTGGCACAAACTCCGATCTGCCTATGTCCCAGGCTTTTATTTAGAAAATATGAGCTGGATCTCAACGCACTGTGTCTTTGTAAGTTTATTTGAAAATGTGGCACTGAACTGACGCTCCTAATTGACTATATCAGCGGGTCTAGTACTGGCTACTAGTTGTTAAACTCTGTATAGTTGTTAAACTCTGTAGTTGTTCAATCACGCTTTATTTGTTAAATGACGTGAATGTCCACCAGTTGATAAATGTAGATGTTGGGACTGGTGTAGTAAAGTGTAACGATTGTCAACTCATTAAACCCAACACAGTTTTGGTCATACAGGTCATCTTGTCCTGGAACGTGATGAGGCTCCGACAAGAATGTGAGTGTAGACAATGAGTGTGTATATGAATGTCAGAACGCGAATGGTAGAATGATTCGATAGAGTTGACAAGTTGGTAGTACATCACTCATACTCACACTGTTCGAATTCAAGAAGTACTGGAACTACGGTGGTCTTTTTATAACATTTAATGAGACGCACACTTGGACAGTACGTGTATGGTTACAGGAACAAATGTCGACATAGACAGCATAATGTTGATCACAGGAATATCATCTTAAGTTAGCATTCATGCTTGGCAAATATCATAATGGAGCATTCGTAAATAAGCATTCAGAGTTCCATCATGTAAATCATCTGGCTTTACTGACTGGGCACGTCAGACCATAACCAATATATAGGAAGGCTCCTAGACCTAACCTCGTCTAGCGAATATCCCTTCACGTAAAGTTCAATATATATATTTTCCATAAAGATATAGGAATCCCAGACATGGGTTCTCACATGTAGCAGTGATCTCTTGGTTCATCGAGCGATAATACAGGCATCCCTTTTTCTCACTCGATAAATACAAAGTATATGGATTTCAACATGGCTGTGCTTCTCTCGTGAGCTTCACTCACTATTGGATACAGACCAAAATTGGTCATTCGTTAAATGTCCTCATTTCTTCATAGCTTCTATCATAGAGGTAATTGAATAATATCATATAATCTAGTGCTGATACATAGGAATGTCATCTTCCTTTGAATAAATATTCTTTTCAAAAGTACCACTGTGCATCTGCTTATCGACAACGATGGCGAAGCCCAAGTTCATAATAAATTGTGGTTTTACCTTTCTATGCGAAATATAACTTTGCCATTCCTTGGCAAAAGAGAATAAACACTGGGGTAAAGTACATACAACATGTCTAAATGACTATCACTTTTCCCCATTTACTTATAGATCACTTTTTCGGCAAAAAAGCCGGCTACAACAAAATTCGACATCCCGACAGGATGACAGCCATGAATCACACCCCTTGCTAGCGATACTTCCGCTGCATAGCCTTTGACCTTTTCTAGCGACAACCAACATAGTTCGACTTAGAAATGTAAAGATATCCATATATAAGACAGACTCGTCCTACTCATACAAACACTACGTATAAATTCAGGCCATAGATATACTGAAGCAAGAACAATCTATTCCTACCCAGCCAAAGAATAAATCGCAGTAGGCCTAAATTCGTCCGCGGAGTCCGATCGAAGATGACGGAACTCCTTTCAAGGGAAGTAACTCAAAAATGACTTCTCCTTAAGCACTTAAAAAGGAAATACTTTGTTTACAAAATATTTGCGAACATAATAAGTATATAAATGTATTATATTGCAAGATAGTAAAAATTGCACTTTACAGTCTTACCACACCTCCTGGGGAAAAAAATAATAAATTTTTTTTTTTTTTTAAATACATCTAGGAGCAACGTAGAATAGGCTCACAACGCAAGAATACTGCGCAGATGAAAATATCAGGAATAACTATAATTCCTAATATGACCGGTGAGAATATATCTCAAAATCTGAGAGAAATTGTTTCTCTACGAATAAATGTTTCCAGGAAGGTGTGATGTACGTATAATACAATTCTGGTAATTATACAATGCATACCAAAAATTCACACTATAATCTTAAATTTATGATTTATGAAGAAACAATCATCAAAGAACAGCGGTGAATAAACATCAATAAACCGCTAAGTAGAGATACCATCATTCTATTATTAAATTACAAATGTGTATCTTAGTAAAGAAACAAAAAATAACTGTTGTAAAGTTATACATATTAAAAAAAACCAATATTTAACAGTTTAAGTGGCATCATGTGGGCATCTGGACAGAATGTCCGCCATCACATTTTCTGAACCACGGATAGCTCGTACCGAGAAATGAAAAGGTTGAAGAGCGATTGCGTATCGAGTTGATCTCGAGCTCTTCAAGTTCTTACTTTGGATAGCCGTAAGAGCTTTTTGGTCAGTTTCCACCACGAAATGCGCGCCCAGAAGGAATCTTTGGAGTTTGAGAATTGACCAAACCATTGCCAATAATTCACGGTCTAAAACCGAGTAATTCCTTTCTGCAGCATTAAGTTTTCTGGATATATACATTACAGGATGCAGAGTTCCAGAGTACTCTTGCATTAGTGCCGCTCCAATCCCAGTGGATGAAGCGTCACTACGAAGAACGAATGTCTTATCTGTTGTAGGTAACACTAAAATAGGTGGTGATGAAAACATAGTTTTGATCTTCTCTAGTGAAGATTGGCATTCATGAGACCAGTGAACCATGTTAGGCGACCCTTTCTTTAATAGTGTAGAGAGAGGTGCCATGATAGAGGACAGATTCGGAATGAAACGTCCATAAAATTGTATGAGACCTAAAAGACTTCGCACTTGCTTTTTAGTCCTAGGGATAGAGATGTTAAGTATCTTAGTGATATTATGGTCTTCTGTCTTCAAGAAACCGTGACCTACTCGATGGCCTAAGAAAGCAATTTCGCTAAAGCCAATACAAGCTTTGGATGGTTTTGCTGTCAGGTTATACTCACGCAGAGTTGATAATAATTCAACTAACCCTGAATAGTGATCTTCCCAAGTATCGCTGAAAAGACAGATGTCGTCTAGATAAGCAATGACATCTGACCGATACGATAGGATTCGACGCATCATGCGTACAAATGTAGCTGGTGCGTTCATAAGGCCGAAAGGCATAAAATTCCATTGGAAAAGGCCTCTGGGAGTAGAGAAAGCGGTAAGAGGTTTGGCGCGTTCGGATAATGGAACTTGCCAATATCCTTTAGACAAATCAAGTTTAGTGAAAAAATGCGATTTAGAAAGACGAGTAAGTAGTTCTTCCAGTAAAGGCATAGGTTCAGCATCGAACTTCGTAACTTGATTCAACTTGCGATAGTCAACGCAAAGACGTATGTTATTGTCTTTTTTTCGAACAATAACCATCGGCGAAGAATATGCAGAAGTGGATGGTTCGATTATTTGTAAATCTATCATTTCATCCAACTCCTTTTCAACCTGTGTTTGGAAATGTATAGGGATAGGATAAGGTCTAACCCTAATTGGAGTATGTTCAGTTAGAACAATGTCATGCTCAATGACATGAGTTTGCCCAGGGATGTCAGTGAGGACATCCTGAAATGTTTGTAACATAGACGAAACTTGTCGCCGTTCTCCTAGAGACAAATCAGGAGAAACAGTAACGTCTTTCCATGATTCACTAGAATGAAGTGGGATCATAGGAAGCGGAAGATTAACATCCGAAAAACTTGTTTCCTCATCCTGTATTACAGACAGTGATGAGTAATGACCATGTTTGACATGAGAATCGTCCGTTACCTGGAAAATAGGCTGTAGATAGTCAGGACGTTCATGGAACTCCGTAAGCATATTGATGTGGAAGGTTTTATGCTTCCCGTTAATATCGACGATGTAGTCAACATCTGAAATTTTCGATATTATATCGTACGGACCTTTCCAACTAATAAGGAGTCTATTTTCACGACAAGGTAGCAAAACAAATGCTTTGTCACCAGGACAAAGTTGTCGTAAAGTTCTCTTCTTATTAGCAAATTGTCTTGCCTTCTGCTTAGCAAATTCAGAAGAGGACGTTGCCAATTTGCATGCTTCTATAATCTTCTGTCTCAGCGCGATGACATACTCGTAAGAAGATTTTGTGTCATCGTCAATATTGTCAGCTGTTATAAGATCATGCAGCAAAGACATTGGGCCGCGCGGTCGCGCGCCAAAGACAAGTTCAAAGGGAGGAAACACTGTATGTTCATTGGGGACCTCTCTGTACGCGAAGAGGGCCGCGGGTAAAACCCTATCCCAATCTTGAGGATTTGACAAGTTGGTAGTACATCACTCATACTCACACTGTTCGAATTCAAGAAGTACTGGAACTACGGTGGTCTTTTTATAACATTTAATGAGACGCACACTTGGACAGTACGTGTATGGTTACAGGAACAAATGTCGACATAGACAGCATAATGTTGATCACAGGAATATCATCTTAAGTTAGCATTCATGCTTGGCAAATATCATAATGGAGCATTCGTAAATAGCATTCAGAGTTCCATCATGTAAATCATCTGGCTTTACTGACTGGGCACGTCAGACCATAACCAATATATAGGAAGGCTCCTAGACCTAACCTCGTCTAGCGAATATCCCTTCACGTAAAGTTCAATATATATATTTTCCATAAAGATATAGGAATCCCAGACATGGGTTCTCACATGTAGCAGTGATCTCTTGGTTCATCGAGCGATAGTACAGGCATCCCTTTTTCTCACTCGATAAATACAAAGTATATGGATTTCAACATGGCTGTGCTTCTCTCGTGAGCTTCACTCACTATTGGATACAGACCAAAATTGGTCATTCGTTAAATGTCCTCATTTCTTCATAGCTTCTATCATAGAGGTAATTGAATAATATCATATAATCTAGTGCTGATACATAGGAATGTCATCTTCCTTTGAATAAATATTCTTTTCAAAAGTACCTCTGTGCATCTGCTTATCGACAACGATGGCGAAGCCCAAGTTCATAATAAATTGTGGTTTTACCTTTCTATGCGAAATATAACTTTGCCATTCCTTGGCAAAAGAGAATAAACACTGGGGTAAAGTACATACAACATGTCTAAATGACTATCACTTTTCCCCATTTACTTATAGATCACTTTTTCGGCAAAAAAGCCGGCTACAACAAAATTCGACATCCCGACAGGATGACAGCCATGAATCACACCCCTTGCTAGCGATACTTCCGCTGCATAGCCTTTGACCTTTTCCAGCGACAACCAACATAGTTCGACCTAGAAATGTAAAGATATCCATATATAAGACAGACTCGTCCTACTCATACAAACACTACGTATAAATTCAGGCCATAGATATACTGAAGCAAGAACAATCTATTCCTACCCAGCCAAAGAATAAATCGCAGTAGGCCTAAATTCGTCCGCGGAGTCCGATCGAAGATGACGGAACTCCTTTCAAGGGAAGTAACTCAAAAATGACTTCTCCTTAAGCACTTAAAAAGGAAATACTTTGTTTACAAAATATTTGCGAACATAATAAGTATATAAATGTATTATATTGCAAGATAGTAAAAATTGCACTTTACACTACGTTTCCCCTAACAACCAAAAATAGTATTTGCCTTCCAACTAATCATGTTTAGCCTTACATATCATTCCCGCCAATCAAATAGGATGTAACATGTTGACCTATCTCCCGTACAATGGTGGTTTCAAAACATTCCACTGAGCTATTCTGATTTGGTGTTGTCTGACAGCACCACCATTTTATTTTGGCTATAATTTGTTAATTCCTAGACTATTTGCGTAACATTTAACATATTCTTTGTCAGCAAGTCTTAAGGAACCCAAATATATAAATTTAATGGAGCTAGCTGGCTGCGTTCAAAATATGCATTTTCTTCTACCACTCGTTCACTTCGATACGATGTGGTGTCTGGGTACTGTCAGGCTTTCAGACATAAAACAGTATAATGTCATGTTTCCCAATAAGCATTAATCATGTTTTTTAAAGCCTAACCCTCGTATTGGTAGTGTTTTTTTTCACTGTCTATTAGAAACAAAGTTAGTGCATGCCTTACGCTTGGGGTGGCATTAATTTTATATCGCGAGACGCGTGTTAGGGTTGCATGCGTTCCTCAGTACATTTCTCTCTCTCTCTCTCTCTCTCTCTCTCTCTCTTCTAAGTTCATCTGTCTTTTCATTACGCAGTGTATAAAATAAAATTAATGGAATATTAATCTAGGTCATTACGCAGTGTAGCTCAAGGTTTTCTTAGAAATACAGTACACGTTTTATTGTAGAAAGCGTGTATTGATGCAGTAGGCTTTACTATCAACGTGAAAGCGTTACAATTTTGCAGACGAAGTAGAAAAAGGGGGATCTCGAGTACACTCATTGTGACAGCACTGTTCTTTACCATTCTTCTTTCCCTTTTATTGAATTTATGTGTTAGGCTTCACATTTACTTTTTAATTTATATATGTGGATTTAGAATGTTTCACGACAGTATGTTGAAATACCATAGATTCCACAAAAAATAGTTAAATCATTCACGATATACTAATGTTTATCTAAATACACAATGTATCTTTAAGTAGATAATGTCCTAAATTTTTGAAGTTATGTGATCATCACTGTTATATATAATTCACTGTTTTTTTTTCTTTTTTCCGCTTCAAGCAATTCTACGGAATGTTACAACTTTATTTACTTGACTAAGTATGCACAAAAATGTCACTGATTCACAAAGTAATGTTCAAAGAACGTCATGTTTACAAATGTGATGTAGTATGTGTAGAGGCCTCCACATCTGTAAGGCGTAACAAGTCGCATGATTCACTCGGGCAGCGGGATAAAATGTCCGCGAAAACATTCTTTTATCCAGGTATTGCCCGGATTGTGAAACAGTAGGGTTGCAATGAAATTGCATATCTTGTGGACTTTGCAGACGTGACATCTTTGGTGTTTAAAGCAGTAAAGTGCTTTCTGATCAGTCTCTACAAAGAAGTGTGATCCCAGAAGGTAACGCTGGAGTTTTGTTATAGACCACACGAGAGACAAAAGTTCCTTATCGAGAACGGAGTACTTTTGTTCAGCCGACGTAAGTTTCCTTGAGACGAACAGTACTGGGTGCAAGGTGCCCGCATACTCCTGTAGTAACACGCTTTCAATTCCGTAAGCAGAGGCGTCACTGCGCATTATGAAAGGGAGGTTTGCATTAGGCAATCGTAACATAGGAGATTTAGAAAAAAATGCCTTAATGGTGTCCAACGCGATTTGATGTTCTTCCGACCACCGAATCACGTTAGCTGCGCCCTTTTTTAATAACGAAGAGAAAGGTGCAGTAATAGTGGACAGATGAGGTATGAACTTAGCGTAGAACTGAACAAGACCCAATAATGATCTCACTTGTTTCTTAGTTTTGGGAGTAGAAATGTTGAGGATTTTAGAGACATTACTGTCCTCAGTATATAACCGACCGTGACCAACGCGGTGACCTAAAAATGAAATTTCGTGAAAACCCACGAAAGCTTTAGAAAGCTTAGCTGTTAAATTACATGACCGTAAAGTGGACAGTAATGTTTTCAATCCAGTAATGTGTTCATTCCATGTGTCATTAAAGAGACAAATGTCGTCAATATATGTAATGACATCGGGACGATGAGACAGTACGCGACGCATCATGCGTACAAATGTAGCCGGTGCATTTACTAAACCGAATGGCATGAAATTATATTGGAATAACCCACGTGGAGTACAAAAAGCAGTAAGTGGCTTTGCCCTTTCTGTCAATGGGACTTGCCAATATCCCTTTGAGAGGTCAAGTTTAGTAAAGAAAGTAGAGTTAGACAGTTTAACCAATAAATCTTCTAACAATGGCAATGGTTCCGCGTCAAACTGGGTAAGTTTGTTTAACTTCCTATAATCCACACAGAGACGGATATTGTTATCTTTCTTTCTAATTATGACCATAGAACTTGAATAAGGTGATGTAGATGGTTCAATTATTTTTAACTTTTGCATCTCATCCAATTCCTTATCAACCTGAGAACGAAAGTGCAGAGGGATAGGATATGGACGGACTCGAATAGGAGTATCGTCAGTTAATAGAATGTCATGTTGACTAACTGACGTACGACCTTGAATGTCAGTGAGAACATCTTGAAAAGATCTAAGAACAGCGGAAACTTGCTGATGTTGATCCACCGACAGATCAGTAGAAATAGTAACGTCATTCCAACTTTCATTAGGATGGAGTGGTACCACCGGTATGGGTAAAGGTATGTCATGAAAAAAAGATTCTTCTTCTTGAATGACGGATAAAGAAGAATAGTGTTGGATAGGTGGTGTAGGCTCATCGGTTGCCTGAAATACTGACTGAAGATAGTCAGGACGAGTGTAATATTCCTTCAACATGTTGATATGGAAAGTCTTATGCTTTCCCATGACATCGACAATATAATCAACATCGGAGATCCTAGATATTATTTTAAAAGGACCTCTCCAAGTAATAAGGAGACGATTGTCTTTGCAAGGCAATAAGACATATGCCTCATCGCCAGGAAGAAGTTGGCGGAGACGTCTATACCTGTTGGCAAAAAGTCGAGCATTTTCTTTAGCTTGTTCTGATGATGTGGTAGCTAATCTACACGCATCTTTTATTCTTTCTCTTAAAGAAATCACGTACTCGTAAGAAGATTGAGTTTCATCAGTGATATTATCTTCAATAAGTAAGTCGTGTAGTAACGACATAGGACCGCGCGGTTGAACGTCAAAGACCAATTGAAAAGGAGAAAATCCAGTAGCCTCATTTTGTACTTCGCGATACCCAAAAAGCGCATCGGGGAGGACTCTATCCCAATTTTCAGGATGGTCCTGAGTTATCTTTCCCAACAACTGTTTAAGTGTCCTATTCTGACGCTTAATTAACCCATTTGACATGGCATGGTAGATCGCAATGAGCGATCTATCTATGCCCAATAACTTCATAACTTGGGACATAGATTCCGATATGAATTGGACTCCATGGTCCGATAAGATCTTTCGAGGAAAACCTAAACGTGAGAAAATCAACCACAATGCATCTACACCACTGGCAGAAGAAGTATTCTTAAGAGGTATGGCCTCTGGCCAACGAGTACACATGTCAATGCAAGTGAGTATATGTGTATGACCTCTAGCTGATGGATGCATAGGACCAATTATGTCAATTGACATTTTCTCAAACGGACGAATCGGAATGTCCGCAGCCTGAATCGGAGCTTTTTGGGATTGCCTGTTTGGCTGCCTGCAGTATGGCTGTAGAGATCTGTTCGTTCAAGATATTAATGTCTTGGTTCATGTCTATTTCAGCGAGGAGCTGGTCTGACATGAGTTTGTAGTGTTCCCAGTTTGCTCGAACTTAGTTCCATTTCGGCTGTCTTTTGGTTTTCGTTTTAGTTTTACCCTGTTAGATGGTGGTGAGGATGGGTAGGTGGTCACTTCCTACGTCCTCCAATACCCTCCATTTATATTGGTTGGTGGGGTCTGCAGACACTAGTGTTAAGTCTGGTTGGCTACTGGTTCCGGTAGCTTTATAGTAAAGTTTTGGTGGGGATCTTTCACTTAGAGAACATAGCTCTTCCACTGGCTGGTCTGATGTGTTAGTATCCTGGTATCCCCAGAGTAGGGAGTGAGCGTTGAAATCTCCTGCTATAATTGTTCTCTTGTATTCGATATCATCAACGTAGCTTGCATTAGTTTTTTGGGGGGTCTGTAGACATTAAAGATTTGGAAATGTCTGTCATTTCCCCAGACTGTCATTCGTAGTATGTCAGTTCCATCATCGGTTCGAAAACTTTTCGACCTCTGACTGCACATCATTCCTTACCAAGGTTAAGATTCCTCGACATATATTATGGCAATGACATGTGTACATCGTGTAGCTTGAGAAATTGACCGATTTGTCTTTAAGTACGGTATCTTGAATCAGTGCAATGTGAACTTTTTGGCCCTTCAGTAGTTTCTTAAATTCTAAAGATTTGGTTCTTATTTCATCTACATTTAACTGTAGACTGTTAATGTACTCATCGGTCGCATACTTTCCGCCAAGAACAGCCGCAGGGGTGCTTGACGAGGACCTTTCACGAGGCGATGTCCAAGCTCGTATATCTTGATGTTGTATTAGTGTCATGGCATCATGAGCAGTGGAGGTTGTGATGACTTTCTTTCATCCCGGTAATTATCCTCTTTTTCCATGGGTGGGTGGGGGGGTGCGTGCAAAGCATGATGGTGACTGTACTATCATCGGTGGGGAAGTATTATTTTCCCTTGCTGTTCTGATCGCTTGATGTTTGTAGTTATTTAAAGAAGCACTGAGCATTTCTGAATAATTCAACCACAGTCATAAACAAGAAACATAGACGGGTATTGCAGAAAAAACTATAAGGTACTGAAATATAACACGGCAGACACATGGAAAACCAATAATAATCAAGTCACAACAAAAACTACGAACAAGAAGGAAATATTAACGCAAGAAAACTACGTACAAGAACACAGGGTATATTACTGGAGCATAAGAAAAATGTTACTAAAGTTCAGTTTCCTATGGAAGATACCTTTAACTACTTCCACCCGTTAGCCGCATGACGTGTCATGATATGTTACAATATTATCTCATAGGACGCCAAGTTTGCACGCTAGCTTATTTCTTATTTTTACGTCTGAGTTTACAGACATTTAAAGACAACCGTTACTTGCTGCATGTAAGACATACATGACTTCACAATATACTTCAACCAATTTACAACTATTTTATTTATACTATAAGATATTTTCTCATTAGTGGAAAAACACTACAATCCATCTTGGTGTCTTGGTGAAGCGTATAAACTGCTTTAGAGAAAAAGAGTTAAAATAAATTGTCATCACTTCCCGTCTTTCGTGTATCTCTTGTTCCTTTCATATCCGTCTTCATTCCCTTCTCCTTGTTCTTCTCTCTCTCTCTCTCTCTCTCTCTCTCTCTCTCTCTCTCTCTCTCTCTCTCTCTCTTTTGCTCATGCTCTTGGGATTCCAAAACAAGTGTTTTCATATTATGTTATCACCAGCGTCTTCTTCTAGAGGGATGTGACGATATTTGTGTACGTCCTTCAACATTCTTCGGTCTCTCCTGCTTTACCGATTTATTTCTTCATTTTTCACACTAATCGTTCTATTATTTGGCATATTTTATAGACATACATTTTTTGCATACCCACTCCAAGACTTGTTTGCGTTTCACAATGTGAATCGAAGTATTACAAGACTAATTGCACAGGTCAGCGGATAATACTTATTTCACTTAAGTCGTCTAGCCACCTTTGATAGAGACGGTCAGTGTTGACACAAGGTGGTATCGTACGATCGACGGAGAGAAAGCCAGATTGTCAGTCTGGGAAATCCGTCTGGGATATGTACGTAAACACAGGTGATAATATGTAATCTCTTCCGATGGCCCATCTCTGTATCAATAACACAGATAACCCGTAGGGGGAGATTATGGTGGGAAAGGTATTAGCCAGGAAATAAGTTCACAGTTGTGTTTGTGAGTTTATACAAATGCAATCGGAAATATTACTGCCAAATTTGAAATAGGTCAGGAGTTTAAATTTTAAAGTTGAGATTTTAGAACACGCGAGGATAGTAATGATTTAAAACCCCGACCCACATAGTTCTAAAGAGACAGGGTTGGTCTAAATCAGAGCCTAACATAAACTTTAGCCCTCCTTGGCAAGTTTGTCCAAAATACCAATCTGGGACTTGGACTTCGAAATGGAAATATAATCTAGCAAAGTCGGAGACACAGTATTAAGTAAGATTATTAATGTATTTTTGCATGTTGACCACACTTAGGATATTAGCAGTTAATCTACGCGGTAATATGTCTATTGTGGTTAATCATGTATTTTGCACGGGTTTTCATTGATATTGAACACGATATATTTAATGCGTCACCGGGAGTTTATGACGTAATCCGTTTTGCACTAATATATGCAAACGGTTGGTTCTTGTCGTTTCGTGATTTGTAATCGTCAAAAAGGACGTACTTTTCTAGCTCCTAGTATTATGGAGGAATAATATAACTTTATGTGGCATTGAGTACTTCGAAGGCCGCCACTATGTATTGCTGAAGAATCAGAAGTAAGCGAGAAGGTTCGCGTTGATCTAAGTGTGGCGCTGGCTATTGCACGCCACACGCCATAAACTAAACAAGATTTTGGTGCTGATGAGTGCGGCACAATGATGATTTTGTCGCTATGTGTATAGCGCACATGACGTGAGCAGTTTGGAAGAAAAATGGACAGAGCGTGTGTTTACCCTGAAGGGGCGGCTTGTGTGTTCTCTACCAGATGGTAGATATTCGAGAAATGTCGATTGATAAATACATCGAAAGATAATAATGTGTACATATTTCTAATCAGGGATGGAAGAGAAATGGGATAATATTGATTAGGACTCACGGAGTATGTACATTGCTGAATTAACCTAACTTTTCATGCCTTGTAATAAATGTCCGTGACATGTGATTAAATGTGGAAAAGTTAACGGAGTTTAAAGTCGATCTGTTGCCTGTTGATATGGGTCTTTGGAAGTACAGTTGTATGGAGGGAGTGTGGCGGTAATGAATCCTGAGGACACTTGGTATCATAATCCTAGACATATGACAGAAAAACGAGTATAATTGCTCAACGGAATGGAATACAATGTAACGCCACAGATATGGCGGCTGCGTCCTTTGATTATGAAGTAATCGTATGAAGTGGTATACAAGGCTGTACTGTGGAAACTGCTCAAGAAAACGAATGTTTGAAATCACAAGAAATCACAGTTTTGGTGCGAGGTCATGCCAAGACCTTGGACTGTTTTTGAAGACATTAATGCCAAACAACATATATTCGATTGAAGTCGCTGATCATGCATTTGACTGCCTGGACATATCTTAAGATTATCGGCACCATATATTGCGGTCGCAGGTTATTATGATGAATCTTGTCGCCTCGAGGCCATTTCACGTTGAATCGTTGTAATGAACCGTTACACCAAAGTCACCTTAACGGACTTTCACATCCTAAAGTAAACTTACCAGTGGACATTTATTATACGAATAATAACTATAATAAGATGAATCGTGAGGATCGTGGTGGTATCCAGAACCAGTCTGTCAAGTCTTTCAAGTCTGACAAGTCTTTCAAGTCTGACAAGTCTTTCAATCCTGATGTCCGAGAAATCATTTCGTTTGTCTGCAATGGTCAGGAAGGATGACTTAATCTTTTACGTACGTCATCAAACAGATTTGCTGACCACTTCGAATTCGTAATCAGGAACGTAGAACGTCTTGAACAGTACGCTCATACGTGTTTTGGAACACGACTTTACATTCTGTCGTTGACTCTGGTGTATTGCATAGATTCAAGGCTACAGTGCGACGTTGAATGCACTTGTCTACAGCGAGGATTGACGGTCGTGGATTTTTTTATTCAGATAAGTGAATATATGTTGTGTAATGTCATGGGCTCCAGTCCTAACAATGTCAGGCACATCTTGTTTTGTGTATCTTTTGTGTTTTATGTTTTCGTGTGGGCGACACTCAATTATATCTTTGGATGAATTTAGTTGTCGTCGTTCTATAGATTTTGATTGTATTGATCTCTTTCAGGGATTCAGCATTTAGTGCTGTCGTATTTCCGCTCTGACTGAGATTAATATTTTCTTATTTGTTTAGCTGTGCTGTCAAGTAACATACTGTCGTGTATTTCTTATTTAGTTCAGTATGGTTACGTTTGTACCCGTAAGTCTCCTCTGACTTTCTTTTTATAATGTACAGCAGTTCTATGTGATTGTATCTCGTCCTGTACTGTTCATTGGCAGTGGAAACGGTTCTTTTATTATATTGCATAATTTTATGACTTTTTACACTGTTGTCTTATCCTTATTTGTTTCCAGCGTTGTCTTTTAGTCTTTTGTCTAATGTGATGTTATGGCATGCTTTTAAATAGGTATTAATGGTAATATTTATTACTGGCTGGTGATTATAGTATACTGTTATTTGCTGATTAATATATATGATGATTACATATACTCTGTGAGAGTAGTGGATAAGTATCATATACTTCATAGGAAAGTATATCACACAAAACGAAGAAATACTGCAAATACAGTGGGTTTTGAAAAGGTTTGAATTACCTTACGACTAAGTATAGTCATTTAGCAACAATTGTGAGCGACATTTTGTATCTATATCCCATTCCTCTTTGGTTCCATTATGGCTGACTTTGTAAAAGTTAAAGCAAGATTTATACAAAATGGGAAAGACTGTGGTTTCTCAGGTGATGATTTGATATCTTATGTAGATAAGGAAATTGCAGAATATAAAGTAAGAGAAGAAAGAGAGAGAGAGAAGAAAAAAGAGAAAGATAAGAAAGAGAGAAAATAGAAAAACGAGAAAGAGAAGAATGAGAGAAAGAAGAGTTGAATGAGAGAATGGAGAGAATTCGTATAGCAGAAATTGCTGCAGATCAAGCGAAATTTGAAAGAGAAAAAACCGTTGAGTTAGAAAAATTGCGTTTACAATCTTCTTGTTCTATAGAATCTCCTGGTACAGGATCTTCTAAGATCATTAATTTAAAATTACCAAATTTTTCTTCATTACATGATGATATGGGATTCTGTCTTTTGAGATTTGAATCAAGAGTTACTGCTTTAAATTTACCTAAGGCCTGATGGCCTGAACATTTTGTCGGGTTACTTACTGGTGAAAGTTTACAAACTTTTTTTTAACAATGCCGATGACAAAAGAAATGACTATGAATCCATAAAATCAGTATTTCTTCGCAAATATTGTTTGGACGAGGAAGGATATCGTCTAAAATTTAAATCGATGTATCCTGTGGAAGGTAAGGATGTCGAAGACTTTGTGTCTTCAGTGAAGATGTGTCTAAACAGATGGATCGAACTGTCTAATATTACTAAATCTTTCGAAGGGTTATGTGATCTCGTCTTAAGAGACAAAATCTTATCTTCTGTAAATACTGAAATTTTCTCATTCCTTCAAGAAAGGAAGCCCACAAATATAGGAGAAATGGAAAAATTGGCTCAACAATTTTCGGTCGCACACCCAAACTTGCCTTTAAGCAAGACGAGGGTCATGGAAACTTTGCCTGCGTGTGCTGGCACTCATGATAGATCACGCACGCGTAGCATGGACAGGCGGTATAGGGACGATTATCAAAACTCATACAGAGGTGGATACAATTTCCATCATAATCGCTCGCCCTCACGGGGTGGAGAGAGGCGAAACTTTAACCATAATAGTAATTCATGGCATAGAAATAAACAATATGCATATAATAATTACAATAACAAACATCATGTCTCACCACCATCTCGTGATGATTCTTCTCGCACGGACAAAAAGGGGTACTATCGGTCTGACCGTCCGGTGGATCGGAGAGGAACACATTTTTCTAGAGGTCACAGTAGAGCAAATTCACAAGCTCACGCTTGTCAGATTAATGTTGGTAATGATAATATTTCCAATAACGAGAATAATACTCAAGCCAATGCATGTAGTTTTGATCTGGAAAATAGTGGTAATTGCACAGAATGTGAGACTCTATTTCAACCTGGGTCTACTACATACCTGAGATGCGGACATGCCCTTCCAGTTTTGGCTTTAAATGATGGGGTCGGCTCCCTCATCATACATAAGGGTTTTGTGTTTGACCGGTTCGTTTCTATTTTACGTGACAGTAGATGCTCCACCATTGGACTAAGGAAGGCACTAATTTCTCCTTATTGTTTCACGGGTACTTCAGCGAAGTTCGTGACTTTCGGTGGAACTGTTGAATGTTATCCGCTGGCAGATGTGGAGATAGATATAAGATTGAGAGAGCGAACACATGCTGCCGGCTTGTCAAGTGTTAGAAGTTTGAATTAGCTACTCAGGCCGACAGTGCAAGTTAGCTTGTGTCGAAAACGATGTCGCGAGCTTTAAAATTTAAAAATAAACCGCCAAGTCCAATACATTTTTTAACAAAAGGCACACTGTAGAATTAGATATACACACACGCATAATTACTTCCTGCCGGGAAAAAGGAAGAACTGCGATGATTTTTATAACATTCAAGTAGTTGAGACTTAGAAAAAACGAACACCAAAATGGAAAATATATTGAATTCTTTATTAATAAGTTTAAGATCATAAAAGTTAGCTGGTCTTAGAGCTGGTCTTGTCCTGATGGGTAATATGCTTTCGAATTAAAAATCCGACAGATAGAAATAAAGTTATGGACAAAAGACTGCATTTGTTCGTAAAGACAGACCAACACAAGCTCGTTTGGACTTGCACTAACGGTAACATTTTTTGACGCGTCCTTGAAAAAGGCAAGAAAGGGTACATGTAGAAAGGGGTAGACAAGAGGAGAAAAAATTATGGGATGGCTCAAACTGAATATGTTTTTTGGTAGTGTTAGGCCAAAACCAAGTTTTTTTTTGCTGAATGCCAAGTTCGGACGGACAGACCGACAGAAGTACACTAACATTGGACCGAAATTGGACCTTAGATTAAAAAATTTAAATGGAAAATCTTAGTAGTAGATCCCATTGGTCAAAACATTTCATATTATTGAGTACATTCAAAGGCTTGACGCCATTTGTAGAAGATAGTCACTAGAGCAGGACGTTGTGTATTTCTGGAAAAAGTGATTAGCCTTATTAAAGCAAATATATATTAAAGTAATAGGCATCACAGTTCAGCCAGCAGTATATCTGGAGTCTGCTATTCAACGTACCTGTGTTTTTTTTCATTGAATTTCTGGTAAGACCGACATTATTCATATATATTTTGTTTAAAAATGTGAGTGAGAGATGCATTCATCACGACTGTAAGTAATCAGGTCCCAAGCTGATTTAGGCAGGGCCTGAAGGTATAATTGTGCTATAACACATTGCCAGTTTTGTAAATGCACATGTTTTGTGAAATAAAAAGGTTTTCTTAGGTGACCAGAGGGACACAGCTCACCTATCCTATTGTATGGCAGAAAAGAAAGAGTAATAATATTATTGCAGATGCAGTACCGCCTTTGTAGGAGAGACATGTGAACAACACTGGAACACTGTGGAATGGATGTGCTGGATTGGTCCATTAGATATGACCCAGCTCTTTATTTGTTATATATTCTCTTTTGTATATATAAAACACAGTTAAAGTAAGATATCAACAAGGAGACATTATTTCATTGTTACAGGCTTTTTATCTGGAACTAGTCCGGTGCCAGATGACTATGAGAAGCAGTGAGAAGTCGTTTCATGCACAGTAGTGACAGGGACCTGCAGAGTCTACCCTGTTACTTTTGGCCATTATCATAGCGAAATAGTGTGACACCAAGTACAGACTGTTCAAGTGTGCCCAGATAAGTAAAATATCTGGCACCCTAACTCTACATCAGCTTTAAGACCAGCACACCCCTGTATAACAAGAATAAACTATTTCCCCAGAGAACTTAACAGGGACATTGTATATTAAAGAGACTGGGAGTGATTATAAAATCCCAACCAGCCATCCAGTGTTAGAAACCAGTAATAGACAAATTTTAGTAACACTATTATTATAGTTAAACAGTATTTGTTTGGACAATTGTCCCTTTGGGTCTAAAATTTCCAATTTTGTATATATCGTGAATTCTTTTCATTTTAAAGTCCTGACCAGAAGAATACTAGGATCAGGACCAAATAAATCATACAGAAAATTATTAATTGTACAAACTTATCCCAGGTGTTATTTCCTTTAATCATAGACCTTAATACTTGTTTGTATAGATGTGTATTATTGTTAAAGTACCATCACACCACACTTGCATATCCCTAGACATTAGACGTAGCTATCATTCATACTAGTCAAGAATAAGTCTGCTTGAGGCCATACGGTGGTAGCAGCAAGGCACCCTGATAACTCAACCCTAATTTTGTTAGCATAAGGGACCTTCACAGCTGGCCTCATTCAGTACAATAAGGAAACATATCAACAACATTTCATAACATCAAAATCCACCACAGCATCATTATATTTCTATCTACAACTCTGCCAAGAGTAATCTTGTAGGCACCGTTGAAGATCCATTTTAGATACTCTCGAGCTTTAGCCATGATGGAACACTACTGCAGAGCAAAGGGGAATCAAATCCCTGACAAGGGAGTCCAAATATGACGTCACTTAATTTTTTTTTACCATTTTCAACCCCCCCTTACTGACGTTTGGTCACAGAAACCCTGACACCCTATTCTACGATGTCACAGAAATCCTCCCCCCCCCCCCCCCCCCCCCTCTCTCTCTCTCTCTCTCCCCCGCAAACCCCCCCCCCCCCCAAACAAGGAAGAATGCAATGAAATGTAAATTAGGTAACTAGTGCAGACAAAATAACAATCTTTTAAGCAAAATAGTGTTCGATTAATCAGGCTTTTACAATAACTGCTTTTGCTCGTTACATATTGCAAAATTTATTAAAACTATTGCTCAATTTGGCTGAATTTAATTTCAGACAATAACAATTAAATGACATGTAAAGTAAACAATCAATAACTTCAGTTCTTACTTAAAGTTTAATAAAATACTGTGAAACTTGAGCGTAAATCCATAAAATATTTACAGTTAACGGATGTTATTATCCATGATATATTACTATTCATTATGCTTAATACACTGCAAATAAAGATGCTTCTGCATTGAACCAACTAAAAATCTATTTGCTTCCAGATCAACATGTTTTTTAAAAGAGCTGTATTATTATTAAACAACTTACTTACTTAGTCGTTCCCCTTCTACCGTGAGTGTAGAGGTTTGGAAGAGAGAGCGCCAGACTATTCTATCAGCTGTCTTCTTCCTGTCCTGGTTCCATTCTACTCCTCGGTCCTTCAAAGATTGTCTAATGTTGTCCTCACAGCGGACTCTGGGTCGTCCTGGAGGTCTGGATCCCTGGCTCTTTGTTTCCCATGCTTGTCGTGGTAGCCGATCTTCTCCCATTCTGCAGACATGGCCAACCCATCTTAGTTGGGACTGTTCTATTTGGGTCTGCAGCGGGTGGGATTTTAGGACTTGACGTATCGTCTGGTTGCGGATCATGTCTCTTCTTGTTACTTCAACCACCTTCCTCAGATACCTCATTTCTGAGGTTTGGATCTGGCTTTTGTGGGTTGTAGTCATTGCCCATGACTCGCATCCATATGTCAATACTGGGACATAGGTGGAGCGGTATACAGCCATCTTCGTTTTCTTACCAACCTCTTTTTTGCTGAGGAATCCTCGATTTATGGCCTGATAAAGTCTCCCAGCCGCTGCTTTTCGAGTGGCCATCTCTTCTTTGATGCCCCCCTTTCGGTCTATAATAGCTCCGAGATATTTAACGTGGTCGATCTGCTCCAGGACCTGTTCTCCCAACTTAATCTGATGTTTTCTTTTTTCTCGTGATATCACCATGGATTTTGTTTTAGAGCTGCTTATGACCATCCCTCCTTTCTCCAGCTCTTCCTTCCAGACTTGCAGGTTGGATTGGAGATGTGTCTCTGATTTAGCAATCAGGACAATATCATCAGCAAATGCTAGCTCTGAAATACAGACCTGTCTCATCTTCCAGTACCCCACTGAATACTTTCTTGTTCTCTCCTTACATGCTTTGATGACATCGTCCATGAGGAGTATGCAAAGATAAGGTGACAGGATATCGCTTTGTCTTACACCAGTGGTGGTCCTGAACTCTTCTGACTTATAGTTTGCTGTCCTCACATAATTTCTGCAAGACTTGTAGAAGCTCTGTATAGCATGAATCAGAGGTGCTGGAATGTTCTTTCTTGCCAAACAGTCCCAAAGTTTGCTCTAGGGGACCCTGTCAAACGCCTTTTCCAGATCTATGAAACAAAGATGGATCTCACTCTTGTACTCAAGGGCCTTTTCACTCAGCTGTCTGAGTGTGAAGATTAGGTCTTGAGTACTTCGGTTTGCTCGGAATCCGCACTGGGCTTCATCCAATTGTAGCTCAGCTAGGCATCGGAGTCTCTGCTCTAGGATTCTAGAGTAGATTTTACCAGGGACACTGAGAAGGGACATGCCTCTGTGGTTTCCACATTGTCGATTGTCACCCTTTTTGAAAATCGGTGTTATAATGGCAATCTCCCAACCCTTTGGTATGGCCTTGTTGCACCACGCTGCCTGTAGGACCCTTAGGAGTAATCGGTCGCCTGATGCTCCCATGTACTTAACCATTTCTGGTGTTATACCATCATGCCCTGCTGCTTTGCCCATCTTGATTTTCTCCAGTGCTGCCTTCAGTTCTTCCATCTTTATGTCATCTTCATCACCATTTGTATCCTCTTCTGTGCTAGTGGTTACCATGTCTGATGCTCTACCTTGCTCACCATCAAGGAGTTCTGAGAAATATTCGTTCCATCTTTCCATTACTTCCTTCGGGGCAGTAAGCAATTTGCCTTGCTTGTCCTTTATAAATTTAAGAGGACATTGTTTTTCCTTCCTCATGTTCTTTAGGGTCTTATAGAACAATTTCTGGTTTTCTTGCGCATCCTTTTCTAGCTTTTCTCCAAATTCTTCTCATGACTTCTGTTTTGCTGCTAGCACCTTGTTCTTTGCTTCTGTTCTGAGTATCACATATTCTCTATATTTCTCTATTTGTCCTGCTGTGTTTTTAGCTCCTAAGTATTGTTTCCATGCCATTTTCTTCTCTCTTATTTTCTCTTTGACTTCTTCTGTCCACCAAGGTGTCCTCTTTCTCTTGTTCCCAAGTCGGACTTCACCACATGCTTCTGCAGCAGCTGTCTTTATGATGTCCTTGAATTTAAGCCACAGGGTTTCCAAGTCATCATGTTGTTCTTCTGTGTTTCTCGCCGCTGTAGCAATAAGCCCCTGATATATGGTCTTAATTTCTGGCTCTTTCAGCTTGTAGGTCTTATTGCTCATTTCTTCCTTTCGTTTACTTGGTTTCTTGCGTGGTGCTGGGCAGTTCCTAGGCTGAGCAACTCTTTCAGTTGTTCTTTTGATTGTAAGCAGGTAGTGATCACTTCCAATCTCTGGCCCCCTCCAGACTCTAGCATCCCGGACATATTTGATTGAGCTCCTCCTAACAATGGCATAGTCGATCACTGACTTCTCATTCTTTGTTGGTTCACACCTAGTGTATGCATGTATGCGCTTATGGGGGAACTTTGTGTTTGTAATGATTAGATTCTGTTCAAACAAGAAAGAATGCAATGAAATGTAAATTAGGTAACTAGTGCAGACAAAATAACAATCTTTTAAGCAAAATAGTGTTCGATTAATCAGGCTTTTACAATAACTGCTTTTGCTCGTTACATATTGCAAAATTTATTAAAACTATTGCTCAATTTGGCTGAATTTAATTTCAGACAATAACAATTAAATGACATGTAAAGTAAACAATCAATAACTTCAGTTCTTACTTAAAGTTTAATCAAATACTGTGAAACTTGAGCGTAAATCCATACAAAATTTACAGTTAACGGATGTTGTTATCCATGATATATTACTATTCATTATGCTTAATACACTGCAAATAAAGATGCTTCTGCATTGAACCAACTAGAAATCTATTTGCTTCCAGATCAACATGTTTTTTAAAAGAGCTGTATTATTATTAAACAACAATATTCGATATTTCAGCTGAGATTACACAGGGTGTTTCAAAAAGAATATCGGTATTTCGAAGGTGTATAGTTTGGAAGGAAGAGCTGGAGAAAAGAGGGATGGTCATAAGCAGCTCTAAAACAAATCCATGGTAATATCACGAGAAGAAAGAAGACATCAGATTAAGCTGGGAGATCAGGTCATGGAGCAGGTCGACCACTTTAAATATATCGGAGCTATTATAGACCGAAAGGGGGGCATCAAAGAAGAGTTGGCCACTCAAAAAGCAGCGGCTGGGAGACTTTTTCAGGCCATAAATCGAGGATTCCTCAGCAAGAAATAGGTTGGAAAGAAAACGAAGATGGCCTGTATACCGCTCCACCTATGTCCCAGTCTTGACATATGGATGCGAGTCATGGGCAATGACTACAATCCACAAAAGCCAGATCCAAACCTCAGAAATGAGGTATCTGAGGAAGGTGGTTGAAGTAACCAAAAGAGACATGGTCCGCAACCAGACGATACGTCAAGGCCTAAAATCCCACCCCCTGCAGACCCAAGTAGAACAGTGCCAACTAAGATGGTTTGGCCATGTCTGCAGAATGGGAGAAGATCGTCTACCACGACAAGCACGGGAAACAAAGAGCCAGGGATCCAGATCCCCCAGGACGACCCAGAGTCCGCTGTGAGGACAACATTAGACAATCTTTGAAGGACCGAGGAGTAGAATGGAACCAGGCCAGGAAGAAGACAGCCGATAGGATAGTCTGGCGCTCTCTCTTCCAAACCTCTTCACCTCACGGTAGAAGGAGAACGACTAAGTAAGTAAGTATAGTTTTGGTAATTACAAACTTAAAAATGTTTGGTTTGCACCAAACGATGGGCAAACTGTCCCAGTTTGGACAGTTACCCGATAAAAAAAAAATGTTTTTCATTTCAGCCGCTAGACGCCGCAAGGAATGAAAATGGAAAGAATAACAAGGGATCAGTTGGAGTGAGTGTGGAGAGAATCGGACTACAGTTTAGATGTGTGCCGTGTAACACAAGGGGCACACATTGAGGGACTGTCATGTAAGAGATTAAACTTTGACAGTTTTACTTTATTTTGGTGCAAACTGTATATTTTTAAGTGTTCAATAACCAAAGTTAAATGCATCTAATATACCGATATTCTTTTTTGAAACACCCTGTATTAAGATCAGTCGTCCACGAAGGAGTTGTAAACTGTTGTAGATGAAAGTAGATTTTGTTCTGACATCATTCATGAAATAAACGATCCTCACTGGTATTTGTGTGGAATATCACTTTTTTTCAAACGCTCCTCCCCCTATCGTCACATTTCGTCTCAAAATGTTAGATACACCCTCCCCCTTGACTGCGTGACGTCATTTGTGGATGACCTAACCTCGTGTTTCAGTCAGTTTTACACATGTGATCTTACCATACCATCACTCCTTTTTAACTCAGATCTTTTCACACCATAACAGTCACTCATTCACTATGATGCTCGCCTGAGTACAATTATTGTATTTAATTTCTTTAATGACTACTTCATCATATTGTTAGTTAGTTAGTTAGTTAGTTAGTTAGTTAGTTAGTTAGTTAGTTAGTTAGTTAGTTAGTTAGTTAGTTAGTTAGTTAGTTAGTTAGTTAGTTAGTTAGTTAGTTAGTTAGTTAGTTAGTTAGTTAGTTAGTTAGTTAGTTAGTTAGTTAGTTAGTTGGTTAGTTAATTTGGATGTTTTTTTGGCGAAACGTTTCTATTTGCTTAACCATCTTTACGTGCCTTCTACGAAATGCATGGTAGGGCACAGCGTTAGTTTTTTTATATATATATTTTTTTGCTCTTTATTTTTTTTTTCTCTAACCAGTGGCACTCGAGCTTTCCAGCCCTTTTGGCCCAATGACATGTCATTGCGAGGCTGGGGAGACAGTGTACTTTCCTTCCAACCCGGTCAGGAGCTTCGCTCCTTCCCATCCACAGAAGGTTTATCTGCAGGAGCCGTTCAGGTTATTCAGTCAAATTCCCGGTCGATGACACTCTTACAAATGCCGGCGCCCGGGCTTGAACCTTGAAAACCTGGTCGCTAGCTCAACGTCTTAACCATTACACCAGCGCGGCTCGCTTTGCTCTTCATTAGAACCTGTTAGAACACAGTTGAACAAAGAAAGTATGAACTGGTCTAAACGTTGTCTAAATTGGCTGAACACAAGCGGAAACACCAAATCACTCGCAGTTAAACTCGGTTAATATGTATGTACACATGCAAGCTTGTCACACAGTCTTTGAAATACGTGTATGTTCCTTATTTATTTTGATTAATATTAGAAACAGATTGTTGTCAGTTGGAAAAGAGGCCATAGAAACAAGTAAGCCATATGTTACATTTCAGAAAATCTATAGTTACTTATCAATGTGTAATAATGCAACATGTTCTGCTTAGAGTAGTTATTAGACAGTCATTGACATCGTACATCTGACATAAAGAGTTGGAAGTTAATAATATAACCGCGTACTGGCAGCAATATTATATTTCAGTCGAACTGCGTAAACAATGTATTATTTATAATTACTGGGATAAAATAGTTGTTACATCAAAATTACCAATAGTTAACTTTACGTGACGCTAGAAAGAAACATAAACACTACGAATGGAATTAATTAATGCCAAAGATAAAGCGTCAGACTGCAGAAGAAAATTAATATTTGCTACATTCATTATGATTGAATTGCAGTTAAAGTTCAATATATGCGCGTGTTTGTGCCCTTGCGTATAGATGTGAGTGTATGGGCTATTGTGCCCAAAGTATATATATATATATATGAATACTATAAGTGTCTGAAGCTTTATGGTTCAAATAAGGCATACACGCGAGAATAGTATTCTACCCGTCTTTTGGTTTTCAATTAAAATTTATTCCATTCTGTCTTTTTTATGCGTAAAAGTTGATTTAATTTTGTTCAAGCATAGACCACATCACCCCTCGTGTGCCGACGGTCAAGATAATATGGGCCTAACACCATATTCCCAATATGCCTTAATGGGCGTGTAACGGGTTCCTTTACCTTTTTTTTTAAGCATAGACTTGCGCTACACACACACACACACAAACACACAGACACACGCGCGCGCGCACGTGTAGTTCCCGGGGGGATACAAAGGAACTACTGCTCCATATAGCACAGTGTTCATGAAATTGTCTTTTCTGTGGTAACTTTGTTGACATCAAGATAGTGGAACCAGCATGCCAAGTTCTTGCTAGTTGGCTTTCGAGACATTGCTTTGTAAATCTCGGTGATCTCTGTTCATTTCTTGTGGCGATCGCGGCATGATCTACATAAACATGATCACATTTCGACAAAATTGATATTAAATGTGTCTATCGCTTCTTGGTTTGTTGTATTTTTAAGGGTTTCGGCGTTTAATCTATACATAATCTTTATTGTCGAAAGAATTTTTTTCTTTTTTTAATTTGTCCATATAAAGCTTCCATAACAGGATATAGCATCTCTGAAAAAAACCTTCCCAGACACCTTTATCATAACTTGCCAGTTGACGTATGTAGGAAAGAGGCATATCTTTGGTAATATACGCGTAGCTTAGTTTCTCTCTTCCAATTTTCTGCGGTGAAGAATAAATAGTTCGCAAATTTTAAACAAGAGCAAGCGTATACCAGTATGTATTACATTGAAGCAGGCATGTACAAGTTTTATTTTCCAACAAATTATAACAGCGTCGTTTTTGTCCAGTCTGTGGGTGCGATTGCACTTGGTCATTATTGTTGAATATGACACATAAAAATAACAGTGATAAAGCATCAAGACTGTAGACTTTTTTTTTAAACAAAGTATCCCGTTCAACCCTCGATGGGTTTTAATTAGTATATATTGTGTAATAAATTCTAGACAACATTTTAACTTCTCCCCTCCCCCCTCCACTCAATCCAAATAGAGCAATCACATTGTGTATGTGACCTACCCTCTCCAAGAAACAAAAAAAAAAATAATAAAAAACAAACATTCAAACAAACACAATGAACGGAAAATATAAAAACAAACAAAGTAAAGTTTCTCATAACTGCCATGTTGCCAACAAGGTGAAAAAGAGCGAGAAAGCCCGGGGGTGTTCGAGATTATACCAAATCCACCTATTATCTGCTATTATCCACATGCGCACCCCATCAGACTAGGTTTTTCTGGTGTGATGATAGTGGTAGAGAAGAAGTAGAATCTCTCTCCAGAAAGTATGAAGTTCCAGTGCCCGAGAAGTACACTGGTATCACAATTGAGTTACGGCTGTGAATACTCTGAGCTGGACAATAGATTTAGGCTTCAGAAGTATAAGTTGCTACTTTCGCTATAGTAACCCTATGTGATAATATAATTAAATTAGAAAAGGTAACTCAAAATTTAACAGTTAAAAATTAACAAGTCAAATGAGTACAATTTCATAATTTATTATGTACATCTATATATTCTTGTAATGAGAAATGGGTGTTGGAAGATGGTAAAATGTATGATTATTTATAGTTACAAATTAAAATAAATAATAGTAAAAAATCTTGGATGAATCTTCCAATGAATTTAGAACAGTCTGTCACAGTATATTTTGATATATCTTGCTATCTAGTCTCTAGCTGTTATCATCATCGACATTCGCTTTCGAAACTGCTCACAGTGTTTGTTGGATTGAATACAGAAAAACTCATCTTGTGTTTGTTCGAGGTTCCTGAGACACACTGATGATCAGGAAGACTTTCCTTCAGCCCGCCCTATAACTACGGGGGACTAAGGTGTTGAAGATTGGTTGACCTCTAGGCTTCAGTTAGCAGGATCAACGGTCCTCAAGTTTTTAATTAAATGTGATCGGGAATGATCATAAAACTCGATCATAAAAATCTGGAACAAAAGGTAATAGGTGGCCATGGTGTTCTAACAATCTCACCACCCACTGCTGTTCATGAGGCGACCATGTCTTCAGTGTTTGTATATAAATGAATGATTCATGGTAGTATGTTACAGTGATAGCATGATAAGATACTGTCCACTGTGCAGAATGAACAAAATACATGAATAAATGACATGTTATGATACATGGGTACGATATAACCTTTGCCTTCCACTTATGGATGCCAAGTCACTTATGTACTTGCTGGTATGTCTTAAGCTTCCAGGCAAGAACTAGCCATGATATATTTGGCTAACCAATTAATGGTTATGCTTCCTGACAATGCCGGTGAAGGTTATCTCTGGTTAGCGTCATTCCCTTTTTATTATATCTGATACAATCAAATAGTAAATAAAATCTGAAATAAAATGATATTAGTCATACATATAGCTTTAATAAACTTACATACCTTCTTATGATTAATAACCTCACAGTGTGGCTGTATTGGTTGACGTTAATCTGCCCTGCATGCAGCGTGAAAAAAGAACTTTTCTTGCAGATGCTGTCTTCCAGTTTCTCACTCTGGCTTCTGGATTTGGTGTGTGTGATTTTCAACGAGCCGCTCTGTCCTTATATTTGGGCAACTCTCCCGTATGAGAAAGCACCTCTTGAAGTCCCAACAGATTTTCGTTTAATCTCTCGGTTTGAGGCGATCTGTGCTTTTTCTGTACTTGTTTTCTCTTCTTTTCACTACACCCTTATCTCTTTCCTTCCTTCCTATGTATCCTTTCATTTTCTCCATATGACGCTTTCATTCTATCCAAGTTTTATTGAAATAGGTTTAGGCATGTAGTTATAATAAGTTTTTAAAGATTATTAGCTAACTTTTAGCAGATGTGATGACGATGAAAAATGTTAATTATTTTTAAAACTATTTATATTTGAATAATATCCTTTTGGATATCATTCATACTCTATCTCCTTTGGTGAATTATTATTATTTTAATATATTCCAACAAGGCGTGCTCTTGAAGCTTTAAATTGTCTTTCCTGTAAATGCAAACTTTTAAAGTCGGCCATTCCTATATTCGCTATTTCCTCGTTCTTCAATACCGTCCGGCTAAACGTAATTCACATTTTTCCGCCTTTTTCAAACTTCAAAGCAAAATCTGTCGCGTGTTGTCCCTGCGCTGTGTGTGTGTGTGTGTATGTGTGTGTGTGTGTGTCGCGTTACACATCTTTTCACAAACAAAGCAAGTGGAACAAAATCTCGCTACAGGGCCCTCTTCTTTAAACCAGTGCATGCACGGTTAACCTTTAGGTAACACATGCTGCAGTTCCTCCTTACTTTTCTGTCTCTCTATATCTCCTTTGATAGGACGACGACTTAAAAAATCGGGTCCAAGATTGTCCCGTCCTGGAATGTATCTCACATTGAACGAATATGGAGATAACAGTAAAATCCACCTTAAAAGTCGTGAATTTAATTTTTTATGCACCGCTAAAAACATCAAAGGTTGTTGATTGCTTTCCACAATGAAGTGTTTCCCGTAAAGGAAATGGGGGGAATTTATTGATCGACCAGACCAAAGCAAGGCATTCACGTTCGACTGTAGAATAATTTCTTTCAGCTGTATTTAACTTTCTACTGGCAAAAGCTACTATTAGTAGCATATGTGGCGGTGTGTCTGCCCGCTGTAGTAATGTTGCTCCGATGCCTACATTGCTAGCATCCGTTCTTAGTACGAATTCTTGTGTGAGATCGGGAAGGGCAAGGATAGGTTTATTTGTCAGCTTATTTTTCAATTCTGTATAAGCATGTTCACACTCCGCGGTCAATTGTATTTTATCTGGCTTACCTTTTTTGGTTAAGTCGGTTAATGGCGCGCATAATGAGTTAAAATGAGGTATATATTTCTGATAGAAACCGCACAGTGACACAAAGGATCGTACATCCTTCTTAGTTTGTGGTCTTGGTGCTTTTCTCTTTTTCTCTACATTCTTTGGGTCAGGAGACATTTGCCATGTAGAGATAGTGTGACTTAAAAATTCCAATTTCTCACATGCAATATGGCACTTAGTTGGACGTGCTGTCAATCCCGTTTCTCTCAGTCTATGTAACAACATGGAGAGCGCTACTATGTGTTCCTCGAATGTAGTGGTAGCAATCAAATATCATCCATGAAGTTAGTGATATGAGGATTTTGTAATGGTTCCAACAATTTCCTCATCATTCTGGAGAAGATACTTGGAGCATTCTTTAAACCAAATGGGAGTACATTGAACTCGTAATGTCCATCCGGTGTACTAAAGGCTAACAGTTTCCTAACTTCTGGTTTCACTGGTATTTGGTAGTATCCCTTGCTTAGATCTACTTTTGAAAAATACCGAGCCTTACTAAATGTAGCAAACAACTGATTGGTGTCAGGTAATGGGTCTACCTGAGATTCATCGATAGCATTTAGTTTCCTATAGTCAATGCATAACCTGTGTTCACTTCTAGGCTTCCTTAATAGCACCACACTTGAGCTGTAGGGAGATTCAGACTTTGAAGTAATTTTCTCTTTTAAGAGATAGTCAATCTCATCCTTGAGTGCTTGTCCTTTCGCATAAGGTATAGGGTATGTCCGCATACACACTGGTGTAGGGTCAGTAATCGTCATGTCATACTCTAACAGATAAGTACACCCCGGCTTATCTGTGATTACATCAGCATGGACTTCTAACACCTCCTGAACCTTTTTCCTCTGCTCAAGAGTTAAATGTTTACTCACATTAACCTGAGCATAACTTTCTGTATTAGTTATAGCGTATTCCATGGAGGAAATTGGTTCATCCTGCATTTCTGTTGCAATGGCCAGGGTTATGATATGTGCAACTGTTGATGCTTCTCTGTCATAATACTTTTCAAGAAGGTTGACATGATACACCTTCTCCTTTCCTTTCTTGTCAATCTTATAATTGGTCCTGGAAAGTTTTTCCAATATGACGTAGGGACCCTGCTGTTGCAGTAAGATTTTAACGTTGAGGTACAGTTCTGTAGATGGGACCCCAAAGAGCTGGCTAACTACATGTTGAATGGTTGTATACGTCTGGTATGTTGGTCTATGGTATTGATGATATGTATGTACGCCCACACAGGGCTACTATAGACAAGTCATGAGGACATCACAGTAACTCACGATGATGAAGTCAAGAAACGTTAAACGAATGTTGACGTTTCAACACTTTATTTCAGGACGACAACAGGTTACGCCGACATCAATACATAGTCATGTTGACAAGACTCAAAAACATCATAGGCATGATAACAGTTCAATGCAGCTGGCATCTATAAATCATTAGTAGCTTGTACATATCATAGTACTGACATATCATTCTATCCTTCCTTGGTACAGCTACAGGACAACTACCCCGCATAGGGAGCGGGTAGTCAAGTACATAAGCTTAGTTCATCTTTCACCTGACCCCAGCAAGTCAGGTACTTCTCTGGTCAAATTACACCGCAAAGTTAGCGGGCGTTTAGCATACAATGCTAATCTCTATTTTCTTTTAAATATCCTCTGACTAACCGAGGCAGGTACATTTTCTGGCATAAGCAGGCCGCGCAAATATGGCGGGTTCCTAAAATACGATGACCTCTGTGGCTTTCCTTTAGACAAACAAGGTATGTCAGTCCTTGTTCAAATGATACCGCCTGAATAGCGGGTTCTAGCATGTGTAATGTTCTCTGTGTTTCGTTAACCCGATAAATACAATGTCAGCATAATGAGCGAACTCCAATACTAATATCTTCAGTGAACTCTTTCCCGCATGTCGCATGTTACGCATTGCCTAGTTAAATGTTTGAAGACCGAAAAGTGGGACACCGGTGTTTTGGCCTGAACAAAGAAATGCAGGGGTATTTTCCTGTGTGTATCTAGGGCAGCCAATCAGAGAAGGGGTTTCCCACGGTCAGATAGAACGACTTCGGCGATTGTATAAGGAAGAATAATCGTCCGAAACATGGTTAGAATTAGCGGTCGGGAAGGAGAACGGAATGACAGACAAGGATGAGAATGGTCTCCTTTTGACGGGAATATCTTCAATTATGTATAGGTACAAGGAAATCAGAAGGGAGTAAGTAGTTGTGAAGAATTTCGCAAGAATAGTGTCCGTGCATTGAGAAATCCTGTGTTTTTCCTATTTATAATTCAATATAAAATCGTTAACACGACAGATATGGGAAAACAACATATGGATATAAAGGTCAACTCATGGAGAACGGAAATATATAACTCCAAAGGCTTGAACTGGGAAAGATGAAATGCACGAGACCAAGGTTTGAAACACCTCTAGCACAAACCCCCCGAAGTTACAACTTTTTTGGGAAGTTTGCTGGAGTTGCGAGCCTTGTTTCATGTACGTCCGGTAGCTGCATATATAAGGGCGGACGGAAATGATTTCAAATTCACTTGTACAGCGAAGCAAGACAGAAGGACAACGGCTGGAGAGAGAGGAACGTGCAGAGGCCAATATCTTGTTATTTGCAGCCAGGCAGTTCTGTTACTCCACTAAAGCCAGTCTTTACTGATCTTAATTAGATCCTGCGAGGGTATGTAAAGTTACTATGTAAAATTAAAATAATACAGTAATTACAACTTTTATTTCAGGATTTGTTTAATCTTTATGTTATGAAAGTATCATGCATATTAATTGATTACTTGATATGATTGTTGAAGATTGGAACCCGAAATATAACCACTATGACTGAGTCCGTATCAAGGCTAGCACAATCCTTTTCAGGACTAATAACAATTTTTTCAGGACTACCAACAATCATTATCAGGGCTTATTCATTCTGTCATCAAGTTAATGCACTTTACAGAGCTAACGTGTCAGGCAGGGGGATACTATAACCTCATACCATATATGTGTGTACATATTATTTTGTATTATTTGATTTTATAAAATGTTCCACAGTAGACACCTGTCTTGTCACTGATCCATAATCATGCATTTTCACGCATACATCTGAAAACAAATTCATCTCACCTACAATAGGAATGTGGTAATTTTTATCCACAAATAGCCACATATCCTACAATTATCTGCAGGTTCATACTTGTCAAAAGTCAGAGGTCAATGATCAAGAATTGCTCGATGATCAATGCGAATCGCCCCGGCAGTGTCTGGATTGGTAGAAGCAAGACCTACTGAAGCTGTACATCTCATATGAACACTGATTAACCTAACAGATGAGTGATATTTGTGACAATCGTGCAACCAAGAAGTGATAACGGTCAAGCAGAGTTTTGTGATGACAATTTGCGTGATAAACTAGTGAAAGTTATAAAGTGAATAAGACAGTGAAGAAGTCTATTACCCAACTAATTGGAAGAGTCTAAAGAAATGACATTTTAGTTTAACTTGCAAAAACTGTAATTGATTTCGCCAATTTGGTTTTGTATAAATATAACTTTTGTATCACCAGTCACACACAATCACCACAATTAGATAGATGTAAATAAAGAGGATATAAATTGTATTCACCAGCTTTATTCATTCAATATAGTTGATACTGAGTTTGGTTGAATTTTATTAATATCACAGGTGGTCACATAGCGGAGGTGGCGCAGTAAGGTCTGACTGTTCTCTGAATATTTTCAGTCTAGATACTTTCACAGCCGTGACTATCGAGTGATACCAGTGTACTTCTCTGTCACTGGGACCTCACACATTCTGGAGAGAATACTATTTCTACTCTAGCACTATCATCTCACACATATAAAACCTTCCGCTACAGTGGGGGCTCGATCGCGGGATATTCTCGTATATCCTGAGCCATCCTCTATCTAATACATCTATCTTTAGTCTATCTTGGGCCACCAATAGAGAAAAAAAAAATTTTTTTTTGGAAATTCTAGAACAAGAATTTTTTCTCAGTAACAGTACCTTAGAGTACTTAGTAAATATTGACTATCACAAGGTTGCACGATTAATTGTGTTGTCCATTTGATAATTATTTTGAGTAAGTTTAGGTAAGTTTTCATACCCTACTTAACTTAATATAATGGCTGACTTAGTGAAGTTCAGAACTGCGATCATGCAAATGGGAAAAGAGCTGGGCTTGACAGGTGATGCTCTCATCCAGTATGTCACAACTGAAGTGGACAAACATATGGATAGAGAGGAAAGGAAGCTGCAAGCAGAAGCTGAGAGAGAAGCCAAAAGACTAGAAGCTGAGAGAGAAGCCAAAAGAAAGGAAGCTGAAGAAAAGAGGCTGCTGTTGGAAGTTGAGGCTCAAGCCAAGAAATTGGAGGCTGAAGAAAGGAAGCTACAAGCTGATAGAGACCATGAACTGAGATTAAAAGAGCTTGAAATACAGGCAGCGGCTACAACTAATGGTAGTAGGTCATCTCATTCGGATACCAGCGCCAGCCAAAGCACCTCCAATGGAGCTATGAACTTCCACTTGGACCCATTTGTGGAGAAAGAAGAGGGAATAGAGGATTACCTTGACAGATATGAACGATTGGCCACTACTTATGGCTTAGAAAAAGAAAAGTGGAATTTGAAGTTGTCACAGGGATTGAGAGGTGTATCTTATAACGTCTACTTGAAGATGCAAAAAGAAGATCAGGAAAATTATGAAGCCTTGAAACAAGCATTGTTGGTGCGTTATGAACAAAACGCAGAAGCTTATAGAATGCGATTTAGAACTGCTATGCTCCAGACAGGAGAAACGTATCAGCAGTTCTCAGCAAGGTTGGAATGTTACTTGCTGAGGTGGTGTCAGTTAGGAAACTTCAATCAGGATTTTGAAGGGATCAAGGAGATGATGTTGATAGAACAACTCCTGGAGTCCATGTCTCCTGAGACGAAGACATTCCTAGTAGAACATAAAAGAGAGAGATTAGATGAAATAATCATCTATGCAGAAAGTCACAAACTGGCTTACCCCCTGACTCAAGGAAACAAGAGGAAGCAGGGAGATAGTTTCAAGTCACCACAAAACCAAAACGAGTTTGAACAAAAGGACAATACAACCAAGAACAACCAAAGATATGACTACAAAGACAAGAACCCTCCAGGATATAACAATAAACCCTCACGGAGGGAAGAAAAATGGTGTAAGTTCTGCAAAATGAACAACCACAACACTGATAAATGTGGGAGGAAAAAACCTCTTCATCATGCTGCATGCTTACAGGTGAGGACTTCTGATAGGAAGGAACTGACGGTGATTCAGAATAGCCTCCATCACCCACCTACACAGGAGATAGTGACTGTGAATGGCAAACAAGTCACAGGAATGTATGACACAGGTTTGTCCTATGACGCAGTCGTGTGTGCATCTCTGGTGCGCCCGGAACAAATCACCACAGAAACAGTAGATATTCAAGGGCCACTAAAGGGAGCATTACCCCTAACTTTACCCATAGCAAAAATTCACGTCAGTTGTCGCTATGTGGAAGGGGAGATAAATGCAGCAGTGTTAGATGATCCCTTTTACCCCCTGATGTTGGGGCGTAGATATGTTTTCTTGGGAAACCCGGTAAAACCTATGGTTATGGCAGAAATCCAAACCAGGTCTGACTCCAGGAACATAGAGAGGGACACCAACTTAAAATTTGATTCGATTGAGATGAAAAAGGCTCAAGTAGCAGACAGCACATTGAAGCCTTGTTTTGGCAAACTGTCAAAAACACATAACAATCCAATCAAAGGAAATTTCTATATGGAACATGGACTCTTGCACAGGAAAGCTGGCAGAGGGACGAACAGTCATGGTCAAATTGTTGTACCATCCACCTATAGAAATAAGATCATAGGCTGGGGGCACATAACTTTGAGTGAACACCTGGGTAATGGTGCCACAAAACAAAGAATAGCCACCCAGTACTACTGGCCAGGTATTACAGAAGACATCAATCGGTATGTAAATTCCTGTCCAGAGTGCACTCATGTAGATTCAGAAAGTCGGCGGAAGAGTCTTCAAAAGTCTACAAGCAAACCAGCCATCATGGGTACTCCCGAGATTTGCACTGGAGGGGAAAGGAAACATCCCACACAGGTTGAATTGCAGTCTGAAACCCATGCACTGGAAGAAAAGAACAAATCCCGTAGCCAAAATCAAACACCTACGAATTTGCGAGGGAAAACCGCAACCAACTATCAACGAAAAGAGGGCGGTAAACTTCAAGGGAAACCTACCGACCCCATTTCACCAGCGGTAAGGGCCTGGATGAAAAGCCGAACTGGGAAAAGAGAGATAGCAAAGGATGAATCTATATCCAGGAAAACAAAATGTAAGAGCAGATTTTCTTAGTCGACACCCAACTGAGATAGAACGAGAGTAAGAAGAACATTAACTACGGCAAAGCTTACAGTTGTTAGCTGTAGAAATCTACAGCTTAAAAGAGAGGGAGGCTCTGTCGCATGTTACGCATTGCCTAGTTAAATGTTTGAAGACCGAAAAGTGGGACACCGGTGTTTTGGCCTGAACAAAGAAATGCAGGGGTATTTTCCTGTGTGTATCTAGGGCAGCCAATCAGAGAAGGGGTTTCCCACGGTCAGATAGAACGACTTCGGCGATTGTATAAGGAAGAATAATCGTCCGAAACATGGTTAGAATTAGCGGTCGGGAAGGAGAACGGAATGACAGACAAGGATGAGAATGGTCTCCTTTTGACGGGAATATCTTCAATTATGTATAGGTACAAGGAAATCAGAAGGGAGTAAGTAGTTGTGAAGAATTTCGCAAGAATAGTGTCCGTGCATTGAGAAATCCTGTGTTTTTCCTATTTATAATTCAATATAAAATCGTTAACACGACAGATATGGGAAAACAACATATGGATATAAAGGTCAACTCATGGAGAACGGAAATATATAACTCCAAAGGCTTGAACTGGGAAAGGTGAAATGCACGAGACCAAGGTTTGAAACACCTCTAGCACAAACCCCCCGAAGTTACAACTTTTTTGGGAAGTTTGCTGGAGTTGCGAGCCTTGTTTCCTGTACGTCCGGTAGCTGCATATATAAGGGCGGACGGAAATGATTTCAAATTCACTTGTACAGCGAAGCAAGACAGAAGGACAACGGCTGGAGAGAGAGGAACGTGCAGAGGCCAATATCTTGTTATTTGCAGCCAGGCAGTTCTGTTACTCCACTAAAGCCAGTCTTTACTGATCTTAATTAGATCCTGCGAGGGTATGTAAAGTTACTATGTAAAATAATACAGTAATTACAACTTTTATTTCAGGATTTGTTTAATCTTTATGTTATGAAAGTATCATGCATATTAATTGATTACTTGATATGATTGTTGAAGATTGGAACCCGAAATATAACCACCATGACTGAGTCCGTATCAAGGCTAGCACAATCCTTTTCAGGACTAATAACAATTTTTTCAGGACTACCAACAATCATTATCAGGGCTTATTCATTCTGTCATCAAGTTAATGCACTTTACAGAGCTAACGTGTCAGGCAGGGGGATACTATAACCTCATACCATATATGTGTGTACATATTATTTTGTATTATTTGATTTTATAAAATGTTCCACAGTAGACACCTGTCTTGTCACTGATCCATAATCATGCATTTTCACGCATACATCTGAAAACAAATTCATCTCACCTACAATAGGAATGTGGTAATTTTTATCCACAAATAGCCACATATCCTACAATTATCTGCAGGTTCATACTTGTCAACAAAAAGTCAGAGGTCAATGATCAAGAATTGCTCGATGATCAATGCGAATCGCCCCGGCAGTGTCTGGATTGGTAGAAGCAAGACCTACTGAAGCTGTACATCTCATATGAACACTGATTAACCTAACAGATGAGTGATATTTGTGACAATCGTGCAACCAAGAAGTGATAACGGTCAAGCAGAGTTTTGTGATGACAATTTGCGTGATAAACTAGTGAAAGTTATAAAGTGAATAAGACAGTGAAGAAGTCTATTACCCAACTAATTGGAAGAGTCTAAAGAAATGACATTTTAGTTTAACTTGCAAAAACTGTAATTGATTTCGCCAATTTGGTTTTGTATAAATATAACTTTTGTATCACCAGTCACACACAATCACCACAATTAGATAGATGTAAACAAAGAGGATATAAATTGTATTCACCAGCTTTATTCATTCAATATAGTTGATACTGAGTTTGGTTGAATTTTATTAATATCACAGGTGGTCACATAGCGGAGGTGGCGCAGTAAGGTCTGACTGTTCTCTGAATATTTTCAGTCTAGATACTTTCACAGCCGTGACTATCGAGTGATACCAGTGTACTTCTCTGTCACTGGGACCTCACACATTCTGGAGAGAATACTATTTCTACTCTAGCACTATCATCTCACACATATAAAACCTTCCGCTACACCGCACAGGAGGAAAAGTCACTACAATGTCAATTGACAACAGAGAGAAAAAAATGGTGTAAATTTATTTTACCTTGCCAGCAATCCAACGAATAACACCAAAACAACATTCGCCATCCTTGGCGCTTAGAATAACACATGGGGATAAATCTTAGACATCTTTTTGACACACAGAGGCTTTCTTTCCCCAAAACACATCGCCAGGTAGGAGACGCTGTGCGTCTTAACCCCATGAAAATCTCAGCTCGACTCCCCGAACAAACAGGCTTCTTTTCGCGCGCTAAATTGTCGCGCATGCGTCGTAAGACGCAAGTCCCCTTGAGTTAAGCTCAAGTGGTTGCGATCTGAAACATTCCAGGAAAGGCTGACCACTCGAGCCATATATGGTCAGGTTGCAAGACCTCGGTCCTAAAATTAGACCGCTTGGATAAAAGACAAGTGGGATAACAACTACTTCTGACTTAAACCAAAGTATATAGCGAGTAACTCTCCTTTGACCAAGAATCTGAGAATTACGTCCCCGACTGCATTTAACACATGCCATCCAATTTGCAATTTATTATTGCTGCGGAGCAACAGTAACAGAACATTTTCTCTCACCTCAAGTTCCCTTTCTTTTGCTGTTTTATTGTAGTAAGCAGCCTGCTTCCTCCTGGCCTGTCTCAGGTTATCCTTGGCCAGTTTCCAACTTGTTTTCAATCGAGATGTCAACCCTTTGACGTATTGGTATGAAGAAGTCACGGTTTCTTCTGCTTTTTCATCAGTCGATGTCCGCAACAATTCTTCCAGTGGACCTTTGATTGGTCGTCCAAACAACAATGTAGCTGGATCCAATCCTGTGGACTTATGTGGGACTTCCCTATATGCAAACAGTGCAGAGGGTAAGTATGTGTCCCAAGTTTCAGGTTTCTCACTAGCCAACTTTCTAAGGATTGAAATTAGCGTGCCTTTGAACCACTCTACTTGACCATTCCCTTGGGCGTGGTACGGGCTACAGTGATAATGTCTAGCTTGAAATATGCTGAATACTTCTTGTGTTAGCTTTCCCCTAAACTGAGAACCATTGTCAGTCAATATTTGATGTGAGAAACCTAATCGGGTGAATATTGTTAACAGTGCCTCTGCCATATATTTCGTATCTATCGATGCCATTGCTACTGCCTCTCCCCACATAGAGCAAGTATCGACCAAGGTTGGGATATATGCATTTCTCTTCTTGGTCCTACTGAGGGGTTCAACAATATCCACGGCAACACGTTCAAATAGCGTTCCCATAATGGGCATTTCTCCCAGTGTTGCTGGTGCAGTCCTATGTTTAGGAGCTACTCTTTGGCATTCTGGACAGGATCTCACATACCTTTTTATGTCCTATGTGATCTCTGGCCAAAAAAAGTGACAGGCTATCCGTTGTCCAGTGGCCCCTATTCCCATATGTCCACTGAAGGGCATAGCATGTCCTAGCTTCATAACTTGCTCCTTTAGGTCCTGTTCCAGCTTTTCTATATAGTAGGCCATTTTTCATATATGTCTCCTTTCTCTGGAGGGTTATGGCTTTTAGGTAATTTGCCAAAGCAAGGCTTCAATGTGTTATCAGCAGTTTGAGCCTTTTTCATCTCTTCTGGATGAGTATTGATGGTAGTGTCCTCCTCTTACTTAGAGCTTGCCCTGGTCTGGATTGTTGCCATCACTATGGGTCTTATAGGTTCTCTTAGAAAGGCATATCTACATCCCAGTATTAATGGGTAGATAGGGTTGTCCATCACTGCTGCTTTGATCTCTCCTTCCACATAGCGAGATCTTATGTTGATTCAGGCTATGGGCAGTGTCATGGTTCCTGCTCCCTTGACTGGTCCTCTGATTTTCACGGTTTCTGTGGTTATCTGTTCCGGAGTCACCAGAGAAGAGCACACTACTGAGTCAAAGTCCAAGCCAGTATCATATAAGCACAGTACTTGGGTGCAATTCAAGGTCACTTCCTCACAGACAGGGGGATGATGGAGGTCTTTCTGACTATCTGCCAGGTCCTTCCTTCCATTGTTCCCTGTTGTAAGGCATGCAGCGTAATGAAGGGGGTTTTTCCGTCTGCATTCTGCAGTATTGTGGTTACTCATTTGGCAAGATTTACACCACTTTCCTTCCTTTCTTGAAGATTTCTTATCTGATCCTAGAGGGTTTTTGTCTTTATAATCAGTTCTGTGTTTGTTCTTGTTGGAATTGCCCCTGTGTTCATAGTTGGTAAAGTTTTGTGAAGGTTAGAAGTTCTCACCCTGCTTCTTCTTATTTCCTGATACTTCTGACTGAGCTGCTTTATATTTCTCAGCCATGGTTAAAATATCTTCCAATCTCTCTGCTCCTTGTTCCATGAGAAATTTTCTCATTTCTTGAGGCGTGGATTCTCTCAGTTGTTCCATCGTGACCATTTCTTTTATATCTTGACATTTTACTAAGCTAATCCATTGTGTCAGATATGTTTTCAATCTGGCAGAAAACTGGTGATAGTTTTCTCCTGGAAGTAGCTTAGCAGTTCGGAATCTCTTTCTATATGATTCAGAATTCTTTTCGTACCTGACCAGTAAAGCGTGTTTTAAGAGTTCATATTTTTCCTGGTCTTCTTTTGAGAGTTTTAAATAAACATCGTATGAAACTCCCCTCAACCCCTGAGATAGTTTGAGGCTCCATTTCTCCTTTTCCAATCCATAGGTAGAGGCCAATCTCTCATATCTATCCAGGTACGACTCAATGGCGTCCTCCTCAATAAATGGATCCAGGTGGAAACTCATGGCTCCATTTCCCGTGCTATGGTTGGAGCTATTCTCAGAGTGAGGTGAGCTAGCACCATGATTGCTAGCCGCTCTCTGGAGTTCAAGTTCCTTTAAACTTAAAGCATGTGCTCTGTGTAACGTTCTTTCTTCAGCCTCAGCTTCAAATCTTTGGCGTCTCTTTCTGCTTCTAATCTTTTGGCTTCTCTCTCTGCTTGCAATTTCCTATCCTCTGCTTCCATTATTAGTCTTCTTTCTGCTTCCAGTCTTTTGACTTCTCTTTCAGCTTCCAATCTTTTGTCCTCTCTATCCAAATATTTGTCCACTTCAGTTGCGACATACTGGATAAGAGCATCACCTGTCAATCCAACGTCCTTTCCCTCCTGCATGATTGCAGATCAAAACTTCACCAAATCAGCCATGGTGCTTACTTACCAGAGGGTATATAATTTTATCTTCACTAACCAACTAACGTAATTAAAATCAATTAATTACTTTGAACAAGACAAATCCTTAAAACCTTGTGAGCGCCTTCTATTTACTTGGTATTCAATGGTACTATTATTACGAATACGTTTCTAAGTTTTAGAATTTTCGCCAAAAAATTTATTTTTACAAACTATTTGTGGCTCAAGATAGAAGAATGCATACATAGTGGCTCAGGATAAAAAATACTATCCCGCGAAAGAGCCCATAATGTAGCAAAAGGTTTTTCTGGTGTGATGATAGTGGTAGAGAAGAAGTAGAATCTCTCTCCAGAAAGTATGAAGTTCCAGTGCCCGAGAAGTACACTGGTATCACAATTGAGCTACGGCTGGGAATAATCTGAGCTGGACAATATATTTAGTCTTCAGAAGTATACGGTTCCACTTTCGCTATAGTAACCCTATGTGATAATATAATTAAATTAGAAAAAGTAACTCAAAATTTAACAGTTAAAAATTTACCAAGTCAAATGAGTACAATTTCATAATTTATTATGTACATCTATATATTCTTGTAATGAGAAATGGGTGTTGGAAGATGGTAAAATGTATGATTATTTATAGTTACAAACTAAAATAAATAATAGTAAAAATTCTTGGATGAATCTTCCAATGAATTAAGAACAGTCTGTCACAGTATATTTATGTATCTTGCTATCTAATCTCTAGCTGTCATCATCATCGACATTTGCTTTAGAAACTGCTCACAGTGTTTGTTGGATTGATATCAGAAAAACTCATCTTGTGTTTGTTCGAGAATCCTGAGACACACTGATGATCAGGAAGACTTTCCTTCAGCCCGCCCTATAAATACGGGGAACAAAGGTGTTAAAGATTGGTTGACCTCTAGGCTTCAGTTAGCAGGATCAACGGTCCTCAAGTCTTTAGTTAAATTTGATCAGGAATGATCATAAAACTCGATCATAAAAACCTGGAACAAAAGGTAATAGGTGGCCATGGTGTTCTAACAATCTCACCAGTTCATGAGGCAACCATGTCTTCAGTGTTTGTATATAAATGAATGATTCATGGTAGTATATTACAGAGATAGCATGATAAGATACTGTCCACTGTGCAGAATGAACAAAATACATGAAAAAAATCACATGTTATGATACTTGGGTAAGATATAACCTTTGCCTTCCATTTATGGATGCCAAGTCACTTATGTACTTGCTAGTATGTCGTAAGCTTCCAGGCAAGAACTAGCCATGATATATTTGGCTAACCAATTAATGGTTATGCTTCCTGACAATGCCGGTGAAAGTTATCTCTGGTTAGCGTCATTCCCTTTTTATTATGTCTGATACAATCAAATCGTAAATAAAATCTGAAATAAAATGATACATATATCTTTAATAAACTTACATACCCTCTTAGGATTAATAAGCTCACGGTGACGCAGTATTGGTTGACGTTAATCTGCCCTGCATGCAGCGTGAAAAAAGAACTTTTCTTGCAGATGCTGTCTTTCAGTTTCTCACTCTGGCTTCTGGATTTGGTGTGTGTGATTTTCAACGAGCCGCTCTGTCCTTATATTTGGGCAACTCTCCCGTACGAGAAAGCCCCTCTTGAAGTCCCAAAAAATTTTCGTTTTATCTCTCGGTTTGAGGCGATCTGTGCTTTTTCTGTACTTGTTTTCTCTTCTTTTCACTACACCCTTATCTCTTTCCTTCCTTCCTATGTATCCTTTCATTTTCCCCATATGAGACTTTCATTCTATCCAAGTTTTGTTGAAATAGGTTTAGGCATGTAGTTATAATACATTTTTAAAGATTATTAGCTAACTTTTAGCAGATGTGATGACGATGAAAAATGTTAATTATTTTTAAAACTATTTATATTTGAATAATATCCTTTTGGATATCATTCATACTCTATCTCCTTTGGTGAATTATTATTATTTTAATATATTCCAACCAGGCGTGCTCTTGTAGCTTTAAATTGTCTTTCCTGTAAATGCAAACTTTTAAAGTCGGCCATTCTTATATTCGCTATTTCCTCATTCTTCAATACCGTCCGGCTAAACGTAATTCACATTTTTCCGCCTTTTTCAAACGTCAAAGCAAGATCCGTCGCGTGTTATCCCTGCGCTGTGTGTGTGTATGTGTGTCGCGTTACACATTTTTTTTCACAAACAAAGCAAGTGGTACCAAATCTCGCTACACCCTTATCCTCACACATCATTGATCCTTACATATTAATTTTAGTTCTCGTTATATACTGTTTTACTGTATTGTGTAATTCTCTAGGTCTAGATTGTAGACCTGTATTACTGGTTATACATGATAAATATCATTAACACTATTACCTTTTTACGCTCCGTAAAAGGCATGGTTGGTCTCTGTGCAGGAAGAGTGAGCGCAGCCACATCATGTGTTCTTGCAGGAATTTTTTCTGTAGCAATACATTTGACAGCAGGTAGTAAGACTCATTCTAAGCTCTGAAAGAAAGTGTTCAGTGACAGCAAGATAACATATGGCACGTCACAAAAGAAAATAAATTATGTTCAAAATGTGTTATTGTCAGCTGCTATAGAACTATATTTGATATTTCAAAGGGGCCTACAGTAATAGGTCTCAATCCATACATTACAAACAATCTAACTCCATGCAGATAAAATGACCATACTAATGATATCTGAACAAACTAGTTTAGAGTCACCAGCAGTTAACTTCCACGTTACTGACTCACAGCTGTTCCTGTATTATTATTTGAGTGACGAAGCAGCCCTAATTTTGCAGTGGATTCTTTACACTGTACTTTGTCAGCTAATTGTTGTCTTCGGCATCATAACCAACATCATTAATATTATCTGTTTTGTGAAGCAAGGATTTAAGGATCCAATCAACATCAGCCTCCTTGGTACGCTATACTATTAATGTATGTTTATTCACTTGTAAAGTTAGTTGTTACGCAAAGTCTGACAATTACGTATTTGTGTAATGCTTTTTACAATGTTTTAAAATAAAGAAAGGCATGTTCTTGAAGGCATTGTTAATGGGGAGATAATATTTCAGACTCATGATAAAATAGACGATTTTATTCAAAGATTCTCAGAACTCCATCTACGGCATATGTCTCTTGTCTCGTTTTCGAATTTCCTGACCTGTTTTGTGGAAGTTTACCTGTGTTCGTGGTTGATGAAACTCAACCACAAGATATCCAACCTAACTTACCCATTGTCTGTTGAAGAATCCTATCACCAAGGTTGTTTCATTTCTGTATCTAATCTTCTTTTTTTCCTCTATAGATCAATTCATATCTTATTGCTTATGTGACGAAATCAGTCGTACACTTTTTTTAACTCTCATTCACTCCGGCAGTATCGTTTAATTTCTTTATTTCTCTCATTCATCATCGTTTTATTTGGCAAATTTTACGCCCTACATTCTTTCTGTGACCACTTGTCGTGAAAAATTCTTAATACCCATATATAAATTAGAACATAAATGTAAAGTAGAACGAAATAATACAAAAGAAAGAAGAATGGTGAAAGACCAGTGCTTTCCAATAGAGTACGCTTGTGTTGTAGAACGCCATAATGGCTGAACCAGAAAACCCGTTTTTCTGCTCCTTCTGCATAAACTACACGCGTTCCTAAAAATAAAACTCTTACTGTATTTCTTGGACGACCTTGATATGCACACTGCTTAATGACCTAGATTAATACTAACATTAATGTCATTATACACAATACGTTAACCTAAAAGACAGACGGGCTTAGAAGAAAGAGAGAGAGATGCACGGAGGAATGCCAATCCCACGTCGTCTCGCGATTAAAAAGTGAACGCGAAAGGCATCCAGGCCTGATTTTTTCAAATAAACAGTGATAAAAAACACTAACGATACGAGGTAAGGTTTTAAAAAACATGTTTAATGCTTATTAGGAAACATGACACAATACTGTTTTACGTCTGAAATCCGAAAAGGCAGAACAGGTGGCGGTTTGAAAAATAAAAAACAAATACACGACTATCCTAGAATAATACATATTTTGAACGAAGCCACTTAACCATATTAAACTTATATATTCTTGTACCTTAGGACTTGCTGACAAAGAATATGTTATCTGTTACGCAATTAGTCTAGTACTTGGCAAATTATAGCCAAAATACTATAGTGAGGTTGTCTGATAGCACCAGATCATATTTGCTCATAATGGCTGTTTGAAAAACACTGCTTTAGGGGGAAATGAGGCCAACAATTTAGATACGATTTGATTGGCTGTAGTAATATGTAAGGCGAAACCTGATTAGTCGGACTGCAAATACTATTAACGTTGTTAATGGCTACGGTAGGATGGGTAATCTTTTTTCAAAGGCTCTTGTAAACATGGTCTCATTGGTTAGAGCGTTCGATATAGTCAAATAGAAGCGTCAATTCAGGGCCAGTTTTGAAAATAAAGTGCCTTGAGAGCAAGCTAATATTTTTCTAATAAAAGCCTGGGATAAGGCAGATCAAAATTGTGCCAGAATTCATCGCCAGTCAACGTACTAGTGTATATTTCCTTGAATTGTGGTAAGGCTAGACATATTTCCTCCATATATATGTATATATATTACATGAAAATTGAATATGCACTGATAAATTGTGTCTGTATGTGTGTGGTTCAGTAGCAAACTGAAGGCAAAGCCTAGATATTGCTCCACCATGTAAAAGCTTGTCAGAGAGGAGTATAACTGAATTGGCATATATGGGATTGCCAAATAGTAACATGACACCTATCCTATTGTATAGAAGGACTTAACGCTGGAATTGCAGATGCGTTGTAACCTGTAGGGAGAGGAATACTGGTGTATATTGTCACATGAGAAGCTAGCAGTTGGCCTATAGCGCTGAACTCTGTGTTTGTAATGTCCTGTACTTCATTGTGGAAATAGATTATATATTAGTTCTGAAGAAGGAGGTACAACCTTCTTATTTCAGGGACCGTATTACTGAAGTATTAGAGGAGCACTGGTCTGAGTTTTGCTGGATCCAGAGGGCTGGCAGCAGACTCCTTGTCCAAGATATCGACCAGTGGTGTATCTCAAGATAACTGAGAAGCAAGCGAGCAGAGGACACAGTTTTCCTGCCGCCGACATGAGATAAGATTCGTCAGCCAGAGCAGCTCATCCTTGTATCACCCACCTTAAAATTGACTGTAATACTAAAGCAAGAGGGACCGTTATTGTTTTACAAATAAAAAGAACTGTGATCCCTTCAAGATTATTTCCACCATTAACAAACACATGAAGTCGTGATGACAAACAACAACATAGCTTCAAAAGCCAGTATTACCTCTTAATACTAGAGCGCAACACTACACACAGATTGTAATAACATTCTATGTCAGGACAAAGATACTTTGTATAAATTTTATACATAAACATTGTGTTTACATTTGATTGTGATTCCTGATTCACTCTGTAGTTGGATCAGGATATCTTTGATGAAAGAAACTAATACATAATTTAAAAGTTAACACTTGACTTACTTAAGCTAGTCTTCTAGAGTGTTATATGTATGTGCTTGTCTTAGTGTTGTAAAGTGTTGTGACTCTTAAATAAAAGTGTTTATCTGTCTGTTGTTGTTGTGAACTTACACTTCATCACTATCATAACACTAGACATTAAACGTAGTCATCACTATATTCCAGAATAAGTCTGATTGAGGTCTAAATGTGGTAGCAAAGTAAGGTCATCTGTAACACACCACACATATTAGATACAGATACCTTCACAGTTGATCTCAGTCAGTACACTAAGTCCCCTATAAATATTTATATTAATCCCAACTTACCACACCACTCCCAGACTGTTTACTATCCGCCAGGTGGCTCGTGATAGTACCCGGTTTATTGAACCGGTCAGCGAGTGATATTCTTATCATGAAAAACCGGCTCGCCACCTTTTGATACAGACGGCAAACGTGAGAAGAGAAAGCGACTTTGACGTAATTCATTTCAGGGGCCAGCGACAATCAGGCAATTAACACCTGGGTTGCGATCTGTATGTCAGAGGAAACCATATTGTTTGTCTGAGCGGCCGGCGATCTTTAGTTTGCCTGTCTTGAAATGCACGATCATAGACGATAATGAGATAATCGTTTCACGGGTCCATCCCTGTGAGTGATTATCGCAGGTAATCTGACTGGCGAGTCAATATTTGAAGGTAGCATCTGGACATCAAATAGGTTCCCAGATTTGTTGTGAGTGGGCGGAAATATTACCGCATGATTTCAAAGATGTCACGCGTTGGAATATTAAATGTAATATTCTAAACACGCGTGGGAGATTATGAATTTAAACACCCTTACCCACATAGTGCAAAAGAGCTTACGATTGGATTGAAGTGAGAGCCGGAATAAACATTGAAATTCAATGGAAATTTCGGCGTAAGTACCATCTTTGTTTTGAACTGAGAATGAGAGATATAATCTAGCGAAATCAGAGACACAGAACACAGACAGCTTCGCAACTTCAAAAGAGCAACTCCCAAAAACCAGTGCAAGAAGGATCGGATCTGAAATTCCATACTTATAAGTGACAGGACGAGTATATGGGCAACTCTGGAAACTTAAGAGTAAATCTGCATGTTGAAATACAAACTCTGAAAACGTAAGGGACCAGGACTTTAAATATTAAGACTGGATACCTAAGGAATTGGATCATCCGTCATAAGAGAAACTTTCACAGACCAAGTTTTTCGCAGATTCACCCGTCATAAAAGAGATTCAAAATGTCCAGACCATGTGATTCGAGAGAATAAAACCTAAATTGCTCGTGTCCATTCTAAACTGTGCATGGAGATTGTGTATAAACCAATTGGGGTAAGTTGTGAACATTTCTTTTACAAATGTAAATTTGACATGTTTTTCATTTTAGGTGGATATGTGCGGGGCTGGCAACCTCAACATACGAAAATAGCATATTCATAAACCACTACAGCAAGCGCTGGTGATTTCTTCTGGCTAGTCGTGCGGAAAACCGAGAACAGAGGTGACCTTAGAGTCCGAATGGAGTGGTGATGACTGATAATTACATCACATTTGCCTAAAGTGTATAATATTTTGTGAGATTTATGCACTTTGTTAACATTAACTCAGGCACCTCATTATTCGCTCGTCCAGACACATTTTCCCTGTTTAATACCCGGAATAATATTGGTGATTTGTAATTATCTTCCTTGAGCTACAATGTTTACTAGGGAATTTAATTCTTCTGAGAGATTAACATTGGTGGGTGGACAGCGAGTATGCGCCTGTTAATTGGCAGCTCGAAAACGTACTTAGCAGAGGCACTTGTTTTTCTACTTTGTCTGAAAAGTTTGTGGTACGAAGCTAGTCATGAGTGAAACGCAGGGAATCAACACCAACCGCCTAAAATTGGACTCGTTGTGTAGAGAAGAGCCCAACGACCGAAGAACTGACGAAGAAAACGGCCGCAGGACCCACTTATATCAGTTATAACGCACCAGCAACCGGACATAATTTTCTGAACTATATCCTCACCCTAAATCTCCGTGGCCGAATACCATTACCAACCAAGAACTGCTCACTCGAAGCAAGCAAGAGGACATGCACACCATCATAGCTGGCAGACGCTGGAGCTGGGTCTGCCACGTCCTCAGAAAAGACGCCGATGCCATCACAAGAACAGCAATGCTATGGACCCCTGAAGGAAAACGAAAGAGAGGCCGACCAAATACAACTTGGCGGAGGACTGTGGAGGCTGAGATGCAGGGAATGAACCAGAGTTGGGGCATTGTACGAAGGATGGCCGCCAACCGAGCAAAGTGGAATCAATTTGTTGTTGCCCTACAAGACGCCACCAGGCGTGATGGCCACTGACTGCTTTGACGGTCGGCGGCTAAGGATCAAAGAAGAAGAAGAAATCTCCGTGAAGAGAAAATTTGATTCCAATATAAAATTCACCAGCATTTCCTTTATTTTAAACCGTTAATACTAATTGATTATTAAATTTGTTACCTGTCGTTTTAAAATTAAACAATAGTTGTTTACTCAGTTATTACATGTATGAAAGCAAAGGAATGAGCCAGAATATATTATATACGGTATATATATATATATATATATATATATATATATATATATATATATATATATATATATATATATATATATATATATATATATATATATATATATATATATATATATATATATATATATATATATATATATATATATATATATATATATATATATATATATATATATATATATATATATATATACACCTCTAAACATAGCATTACCATTTTAAGAGGACATTTGCTGAATTAACTCAGCTGGGGGATTGAACGGGCTAAAAACCATTGCTTAAATCCTTCACAAAAGGCGACGGACAGATATAAGTTAACACATGTTCGACACTAAGCAGCATTGTTCTTGACTTCTGAATTATCTTTTGAATCCCCCTTGAGGTAGAAGCGTCATTACTCTTCTATCTACATCTCTGCCAAGAGTAATCTTGTGCGAAGGTAAACACATTTGACGACCCATTTAGATACTCTTGAGTTTTGGCCACTGTTGACCACTACTGCAAAGTAGGGGAGGCAATCCGTGACAGCTTACTTCGAAACATTGAAGGCACATCGCTGATTAAACCTAAGTTGTAAAGTTGCAGTAGCATCTTTGTTGTTATTTTCTTTTTTGGTTTTATACTGAGGTAAGGCAATGCCAAACTTTGCTGGCTTCTTAAATTTATATTTTCGTTGCTGTATCGAAGTTTGTGTCCGTGTGTTTTATCCTTATCAGTTCCCTTCAACTATTCTAAACGTACTGATGTCTGCGTATTCTTACTTCTATGTTCTTTACAACAGATATATATATATACTACTGGACAAAAGTTAAGGGCCACCATTCAGTTTAGACAAGGTTTATATAATTGATTGGCAAACTGTAAAGACAAGTGAATATGTCATTAAAACTGAGCTCAGAGAAATGTGTATACATTTCTGTGTGCACTAGGTTAATTTTTTTTAAATGTCCAAAAACTGGGTCACTTTAACCCGCACGTGAAAATTGCCATTGTTGCTGCAAACACTCGTGGTTTTTGCAACACGCCCCACTAGTTCAAAAGGTGAAAAAAAGAGTTGAATTTGAATGCACGTGGAAAATGATCATCGGTAAAGAGTGTTCACCGTTGGTATGCAATAAATCAGTATGAAAAGTGGTCGAAATGATCACTGCATTAGCCATGCCACCAAGGAGAAGTCTCAGCACTGTAGACCGTGGTCGAGCCATGGCATGGATTCAGGATGGTCAATCTGTTCGTCATGTTGCAAGATGTTTAGCAGTGTCCCACTCTACCATTCAGAGACTTCTTGAGAGATTTCAAGCTACCGGACATTTGGAAAATCGACCCTGCTCACGAAGAATTATATAAACCTATTCTAATCTGAATGGCGGCCCTTAAGTTTTGTCCAGTAGTATATATATATATATATATATATATATATATATATATATATATATATATATATATATATATATATATATATATATATATATATATATATATATAATATTATTTGACAGTGTTATCAGAGCCATATGTGTACATCTTTGATTAACTGTTTTATTCTATTTTGCTGGCAAACGTAACCCTTGTAGCTACTGCTAAATAGCTTAAACGAAAAAAAAAAGAAATTGTATATATAAATCACAACTTAACATGCATCACCTTCGTGCTCCATTTGATTTAGGTCTCGCTGTCGCTGACATGGCATCTCTAACAACAATAACCTGGACAAGCATCTGCATAAATCCCTCGTTCAACACGCTGGAATTGCCTTTCGATGCCCTAGAATTTCAATACCTTACAAGTGGAATGCCCCATGCTACATTTACTCGTGTCACTGCCTGGATCACGGCTTTAATAACAATAGAGAGATGCCTGTGCATAACAGCACCCTTAAAGGTTGGAGCTCACATAAAACACGTCTTGCTAACAATGTTCATAATAAGTTCTCTGGTTATTCTTATGCACGCCAACCTTCTTTTTATAAATACATTAACTGTTATGCTTATTAAAGTTAACCTTTACAGGTACCTATTAGGGACACGCCTTTCGTCAACTTTGTTTTATTCATACATGATGAATTCGTAATCTTTATTTCAAGTTGTCTTTTGGATCGTCATAACCGTCCCTTCATCCTTTCCAGGTCATCAAGCTCCTGTAATGTATCTACTTGTAACTTTATTGTATGTTGCCCTGGTGGAGAGATCTTCCATGTCTTATGTCTGCTTGTTAACTTAGTGTATTTTCAGTTGCATCTCATCAAAAAGAAATGCTTTTAAAAAGAAACTGCCTCTTTCTAATCAGTGGTGTCGTATTTAGGCGTTAGACTCTTTATGATTAAAATTATTTTAGGAGCCGCGCTAGCGTAGTGGTTACCACACCGCTCTGGCGACCGGGTGATGCAGAATCAAACCCGGGTGACGGCATTTGAGGATTTTTCGTCGACCGGGATTTGGACTGGATTAACTCGAGACCTGGCGAGGACATTTGAAGCAGTGTCGTCGACCAGGGATTGGCGGCTCCTGAGCCGACCCAGCTCTAATGGGTACCTCCGAAATCGACGAGTATCTGCCTGAATGGCAAGGGACACCTGTCTCTGTACAAGAAAAAAAAGGGATACTCACGTAAAATCAATGTCAGGTTAGACATTAATAATAACCTGAGATTTCGCCTAAGTATTAGGGGGCGTACGAAAAAAAAAAAAATTTATGTTACTTTTATTAATAATCAATTTTGAAGTCCTCATTGGAGATTAGTGAAATTCGTTAAAAATACGCTCGTATATACGTTCCCCAATGTTTCATGGCAAAATTTAAAAATTACTCACCACAAAAATATTTATAAAATGTTTGATTCCTTTACATTGGGATTCTCGATGTTGAAACCAGCTTGAGTGATGACTCAATGTTTCATCAGGAGCGCAACGAAAAATGATGTTTTCTGTATTTAATTTAGACTAACGAAGTGTTATCCCGAAACGTAGAGTTGAAATGTTGTATTGTCAGCTTCTTAATCAATTTTCAAGTCTTTTGTTTAAGATATGTTCCATAATAGGACCAATCCACATATATACGAGTATATATAGTTTTCCAATTATTTCTGTACGTTCGTAAATCCCTAAAATAGTAACACTCGCCAACAATGAAAATTGCGCAAAGGACGGTGTGCATGCGCCATAACATATTTCGGTGAAGGCTTGCATGTTCAGACTTTGTTTAACACATGATGTAAAACAAATATTTTGGTTTTTATTACGGGAATAAATAAAGTGGAAGAGAATGTTGATTAATTTTCTCACTGTCACCACATAAGTCTATTGTAAATATATATTAACAAATAAAACGGTATTGAATCAGTTTTACAAATTAACAGTTTCACCCTTCATCAGCTATAGTTACAAATAGGCAACAAGGACAAGAAATATAGACAGGTTAAAGAAATATACTATAGAACACTACAAACGCGTAAAGTATATATGTAATAAAATGTAACAACACAGGTAAAGAGCAATAATAAAGTAAGGAAATTACAAAAACCTAAAAAATATAAAGACAATTAATTCAACAATCAACGAAAATCAATAGCAGAAACTGGAATAACAAAACAAAAAGCCCTGCTATGACAATCTCGGCAAAAGATACGGTGAAAAGGTGAATACAGTGGCGTCAGGAATCACAAATAAACATGACGTCATAAAAATACACAAATACGACACGAAACGAAACACAAACTTATAAAAGAAATATCGTGAAAAAGCGATGGATAAAATCAAGAAGTCTAAAATAGTGGAAAGCCATTGAATAACCGAGTTAAACAAAATGTTGTTGGGCATCATGAGTAGAAAGGCAACCCATTTCGAAAATCAGACGATTCTCTATAAAAAAGCGAGTACGGTCATCACAAAAGCAGACGCGTAAATTGGTTACCAAGGCATCAAGGGAACTAAAATGGTTTGGGCTATTGAAATGAAAGGCCATAGGTTTAGGTACCTTGTGATAAATGTAGTTTAAGTGCTCACGGAATCTATCTGCCAAAATGTATGGGCCACTTTGAATATTTGGACTTTCAAAGTTACGATGGACCGATACCCTAGTTTTACCGCCGTTATATTGATGATGGGATTGACATTACAGACATGTTTTAGGTTCACCTCCGTCGGTTTATTACAGCAGCCGCCTTATTTATTTACTTACACTATACGTTAATTGTATCTGATGAAGTCTGCAAGTCTGGAAGGAAGAGCTGGAGAAGAGAGGGATGGTCATGAGCAGCTCCAAAACAAAAACCATGGTGATGTCACGAGAGGAATTAAGGCATCAGATTAAGCTGGAAGAACAGCTCCTGGGGCAGGTCAACCACTTTAAATACCTCGGAGCTGTCATAGACTGGAAGGAGGCATCAAAGAAGATAAAGCTACCCGAAGAGCAGCAGCTGAGAGACTTTTTTTTAAATCGAGGATTCCTCAGCAAAAGAGAAGTTAGCAAGAAAACGATAGTGGCTAAATACTGCTCCACCGGTGTCCCATTCTTGACGTGTGGATGCGAGTCATGGGCAATGACGACAACCCATAAAAGTCAGATCCAAACTTCAAAAATGAGGTACCTGGAAAAGGTGATTGAAATAACAAGAAGAGACATGGTCCGCAACTAGACGATAGGTAAAGGCCTAAAAACCTAACCGCTGCCGACCCAAGTAGAACAGTCCCAACTAAAATGGTTTGGCCATGTCTGCAGAATGGGAGAAGATAGGCTGCCACGGCAGGTATATGAAGCTAAGAGTCAGGGATCCAGACCTTCAAGACGACCCAAATTCCGCTGGGAGGACAACATTAGACAATCTCTGAAGGACCGAGGACTAGAATGGAACCAGGCCAAGAGGAAGACAGCTGAAAGGATATAATGGTGCTCTCTCTTCCAAGCCTCTACACCTCACGGTAGAAGAGGAAAGTGTAAGTAAGTACAAAAAGGCAATTGCAGCGAAATTTTTTAAATATGTTTCTTCGTAAACAAGTGCTTGGAGATGTATAAATACCCACACTTAATGTCTACGGACGTTTATTTTTTCTCCGACGAGTCATTTTGTGCACCAAGAATAAGGAGTCTTTAGATCTGAATAGAGAAATCATAATAAAATTTCCAGGTAAGCTAAAGATCATTTATAGTTCCAATCAAATAGTATCTGAAGATCCCAGTGATGTTATGAACTATCCAGACGATTAAAACAACAGAAAATCGAGGTTCTCTTCTGAAAGGTAATCGGATGTTCACACCTATCTTTATGTTTTTCACAAGTATTTGAATAAATAAAATTGCAGTTAAGTATTGGGGCTTTCGAATTTATTTCCCGTCCTATGACTGGATTTTACTCAAGTTGACACCACAAAAACGCTGGCTGCATATTTTCTTAATCCTGTGTAAATAACGATTTTCAATCGCTCGTTCCCTTTACTGCCAAAATGACCTGATACCCATCCGTCCAGTCTGTCGGTATTTGTGTCTCTATATCTCTCTCTTTGACTGTCTGTCTCTCTCTGTCTATGTATGTCTCTCTCTCTGCCTCTGTGTCTGTCTGTGTTTCTCTCTGTCTCTGTTTCTCGCTCTGTCTCTCTCTGTCTATGTCTGTTTCTCTGGCCGTCTCTCTTTGTCTCTGTCCCTCTGACTCTGTCTGTCTCTGTCTCTGTCTTTCTCTTTGTCTGTTTCTGTCTCTGTCTCTCTCAGTCTCTCTCTCTCTCTCTCTCTCTCTCTCTCTCACTCACTCTCTCTCTCTCTCTGACTTTCTCAGACTTAACCTAATAATTATCACAATATTTCTGCGGGGAAATATATGTCTATTGTGTCTCTTCAGCAATATTAACATCTAGCCAGTTTTTCCATCTAGTAGAAACGGTTTATCTTTCTGTAATACTTCTTAGTTTGATTTTTTATTTGTGTGTGTGTTATATATATATATATATATATATATATATATATATATATATATATATATATATATATATATATATATATATATATATATATATATATATATATACAGTACTTTGCAAAAAAAAATGGCAGTCATATTTTCGCAACGCAGCACACTCATAGAAGCAAATAATAATAAAAACTGTATGTCCAGAGGAAGATTGGTATCTCCCCTATCTATTAACAGTGGTTTCAGTACAATATAATGTTGCCTTCTCCAGCAAGGCAAGCCTGGATGCGGCGATGCATACTTCCCACAAGTGTTTGTAGGTAATTGTGAGTCAGACTGTCCCAGTATTTTTCAGCTACCTTCTTCAATTGTTCAACGTCTCTGAGTCCACTCTTTTTTAAATGATTCTTGAGTAGTGCCCAAATGTTTTCAATGGGTTTAGGTCGGGACTGTTGCTGGGCCACTTCAGCACTATCATATTCTTCTCTTGCAGCCATGCTTTGGTGGTATGAGCTGTATGCTTTGGGTCATTGTCATGTTGAAATGTGCACCCATCGGGGTACATGACCTGCATAAATGGCACAAGGTGTCCCTCTAGTATGTCGATGTACCTTTCTTTCGTGAGAATTCCTGTGAAAACACACAGTGGGGTGGCACCTCTTGCTGACACCCCTCCCCAGAGATGGAATTTCTGGGTATGTTTCGGTCGCTGGTACACAGGCGTTAAAGAGTCTTTCGTCCAAATATTTATTTGAGCAGGATAAGACCAAACAGAACATTCATCTGAAAAAATCACATTGTCCCATGACAAATTTTGGTGCTCGTGGCACCAGTTCAAGCGCATCTGTTTGTGAGTCTCTGTGAGCAATGGTGACGAAATTACCCGCTTTTTTGTGTAATTCATCCTGTGTAACTTCCGGTTGACAGTAGCATTAGATACCTCTGGGCTTCCCAACTCGATCATGCGCTGCCGCATGTTTTCTACACTCTTCATTGGCCCAGCCCGAACGATTTGGCAGAGACGCCGATGGTCCTTTGTGTCCAAAATTCTCGGTCCCCCACTACCTTCTTTTCGCTCGATTCCATTACCTGCTTTTAATTTACTCACAACTCTGTAGACAGTCCGCTCAGGAATGTTCAAGGTTTTAGAAATGTTGGAACATGTTTGATTCCCTTCATTCCAAAGCTGTGAAATTAACATACACTTTGACTTTGTATCCATTTTCTGCCACTAGCATTAGAAATTGTCGTCTGCTCTATTATCAAGGGACTTTACTCTACGCTAATTTTTTTTTTACTTTTGGTAGTGTTTGCTCACTTAAGTGGAGTGCAAATTTGGGGCAGAACATGCATATTTAATTAGATTTCAGCATATTTAGCTGAGCAATATGACTGCCATTTTTTTTTTTGCAAAGTACTGTATATATATATATATATATATATATATATATATATATATATATATATATATATATATATATATATATCTATATATATATATATATATATATATATATATATATATATATATATATATATATATATATATCCTGTTTAGGTTCCGAGGACTGAAACTAAGAATAAGTCATTGGCAGCCTACCAGACTAGATTTAAATATGCAATATATAAATAAAACAAGGGGAACTCCGTAAAATGTATGTTTTATAATTGTTTTATGGAGTTCTTCCGTTTTTACACGCTTTTAATTAACTTCTCTTGTATGTCACTTTCGTGTCACTTTCAAATCTTGCAATCGATTTTTTAAGGCATAGGTGGATATTACGTGTATTATGGAAGTCACATGTTAACGGGGTCCATTCGAAAAGTAATGATCGCAATTTGTCGACACCTATATTTATTATACATCATTGTTATTGTTTACCCCGTGTAGTCCCCGGGGGGTCTCTGGTGAGACAAAGAGAGAATAGGACTAGTGCTCCCTCATGCATGTCGTACAATATGAGGTCGTGCATAATAGACTGGAAACTTCATCTTGTAAAACTCACTGCTCCAGGAACTTCCACTACAAGAGTATGTAAATGCTGGGAGCGGGTTTCCTGCAAGGGAACCTCCTGCAGGTGTGACTCCATGCTCGATAAAGAGCAAAGAGGAAGATGATAATGATTGTGATTGTGTAGGCACATCACCATCAAAGAGAGAATCATGTTTTCCCACACAATCACATACTCACTGTATTTTTACCGCTTCTTTACACGTGCGTGCAATTATTTATCAAGGATATTTCACCATAAGAAGAAAACAACGAAGCTATTTATATTTCCTTTTAATTGAATTTCCAAGAAAGAAACGCGCTAGAGACCACTGATATGTGGTTTTACAGAAGAATGTTGAAAGTACTAAAGACTACTAAATAAGAGTAATGTGTTTTTCCCTGCAAGAAGCCAACACGCAAAAGAAGCTTTTTGGTCATGTAAGAAGGAAGTAATTCACTTTCTTTGGTCATGTTAGAAGAAAGTAATTCACTTTCTTTGGTCATGTTAGAAGGTAGTAATTCACTTTCTTTGGTCATGTTAGAAGGCAGTGGGGTTTGCCCAAGCATTATTCATGCTATTGTTAAGGTGAGATAAACAGTTAGGACAGCTCACAAGAGAAAAAAATGAATGAAAATAATAATATTGCTAACTGACAACGGTTCAGAATACCGGCTCATGTTAATTAATAGTGAGTGATTATCTTGAGTTGTAAATAGAAAGTTCGAGAACAAGAAAAAAAAAAGGCTTGACCAATAAATTTAAGTAACAAGATTTTGGTCAGCGAATCAGAAGAGTGGCGAAAAAAACACATCACGCGAAATGACCAGAGGTCATTAGATGACTGTGAGTCCTGAGTTGTGCTTCAGGAAGAAGGTGTGATCGCTGTGCGGACAAGATGAACCTTCTGTGGTTTTAAAGATAGGGTTTATGTGAATATGTTTATATGTCCAGCCATCACTAGGCAGTGTTATTCTATCGGGAGATAGTATTTCATTTTATAGTTCACAGTTAAGGTGTATTTCTGAAAGGAGATCAGCGCTTATGCTGTTTTTTTTTTTTTTAAGTATTGAACTGAGATTATATTTTGCACAGAATAGAATTTTGTTTACAGGAAAATCTTGCAAAAGCACGATTTGTCACTTCAGTATGAGTACTTTACGACTATGAACCAAGAAAACGGATGGTTATGAGCATATAACGACTATCTGTAAAGTATCAAAAGGCTGTAAACATTTGAAGGACACTAGAGATATTATAGAGGAGCCATATTGAACAAGGTTCGAAGTGTCCATTATTGTACATGGTTATCAAGAAAAAGTAAATGTCGACTTTTATAGAGGAATTTCAAATATGCTTTCTCACTAGTAAATATCAGAATGGTGTACATACAATTGTATTTTGCATGAGATGAATTTTGTTGCTAGGAGCAGTTATAGAGACCTGTCTGACCAGTTCGTCGAGGAAAATATTTAAGTAACCAATAAAGTATGGAATGCTAATAAAGAGCATTGGTATATGAGGAAATAGGAGCAGGTTTTGGGAAGACTAAGGAAGTCTACAGGAGAAAAGAATAAGTTAAAGAGGAATACGGAAGTTACGAGACATAGAATTCATGTATGAGTTAACCTGAAGTACCAAAGACCCAGTAAAGGCTTCTATGAGAACTCTATCATTTGAATGACCCATTATACTTGTTGTTTTATTAAGTTATTAAAAGTTTGTTTGAAGGAACAAAATGAATTTGATTCCATCTTTATGAGTTGCTGATCGTATGCCATGTACATTTAAACTACCACTATACGAAGTCACTATTAACATCAAAGAAGGAACTGAACGAACCTGAAGTATACAAGAAAAGGATTAGAGTATCATCCACTAATTTACACCTCTGGCGTAGATGGCCAGTAATGATATCAACTAAATAACTTGGAAGATAAAAGAAAGAAGATAAAAAAAGAAGTTGTAAAGTTAAATCATATCACTAGGCCTGCCATCTGCCACCTAGTGAGGTAACACACAGTAACCAGTAACAGCAGCGCGGTCACAGTAGTAATTCACTTTCTTTGGTCATGTTAGAAGAAAGTAATTCACTTTCTTTGGTCATGTTAGAAGGAAGTAATTCACTTTCCTTGGTCATGTTAGAAGGTAGTAATTCTCTTTCTTTGGTCATGTTAGAAGAAAGTAATTCACTTTCTTTGGTCACGTTAGAAGGAAGTAATTCACTTTCCTTGGTCATGTTAGAAGAAAGTAATTCACTTTCTTTGGTCATGTTAGAAGAAGGTAATTCACTTTCTTTGGTCATGTTAGAAGAAAGTAATTCACTTTCTTTGGTCATGTTAGAAGGAAGTAATTCACTTTCCTTGGTCATGTTAGAAGAAAGTAATTCACTTTCTTTGGTCATGTTAGAAGAAAGTAATTCACTTTCTTTGGTCATGTTAGAAGGAAGTAATTCACTTTCCTTGGTCATGTTAGAAGGTAGTAATTCACTTTCTTTGGTCATGTTAGAAGGAAGTAATTCCCTTTCCTTGGTCATGTTAGAAGGTAGTAATTCACTTTCTTTGGTCATGTTAGAAGGAAGTAATTCACTTTCATTGGTCATGTCAGAAGAAGAAAAAAAAAATGGGAGTATTTCGTAACAAGCGGGAAATTGAACGAAAAAAGGAGACTGGACAGTTTGAAATCTTGGCATAGAAAGAGGTTAACAACAGAATAGATTAATACGAGTACTAGTGAGGACAGGGAGTTGTTGAGAAACATGGTCACCTAAGCTATCAGGCTATCAACTTATAAAATATGTCCATTTGTTATTAATCTCATATTTGTTTATTAGTTGACTGATTGAGCAGCAATGTTGTCTCTGAAGGTTGACATTAATGTTATCACAATCATTATTCTTTGACGAGAGAAAATAATTGCTAGAGAACCACCCATGTAGTTATCTGAAATGTGTTGGCACCGGCGTATTGCAGTGGGGACTAATGTTCCTCAAGGATCAAAAATGGAACAATCATTAAGTCGTGTAGTCTGTTGGTTGTTTTTCAAGTGCTACACAATCAATCTAAGCATATATTTCCTGTAACCTCTCCTTTTGTAACATCCAGATGCACCATTGTTAACACTGTTCACAGCTTACAATAATATAGGAACACAGAATACCGAGATAATTGGCAAAGTTATGAGGTGTAAACTTGTCTGGTTACGTGTGTTATTTTATTTCAGCACGTTTGCACATAGAGAATCAGTTTAAGTGCATCTGAGAATTTAGCTCAATGATTAGTACGTTGGCAAAGACGTTAGATTGGAAACACAATGCGGGAACATTTTGATGGTACCACCAGACAGTACTCGCTCTGAAATTGCAGAGTAAGAGAAGTAGTGACAGACCG